>APFE031419045.1:0-26258 GCA_000404065.3 Pinus taeda
GGGGGGCGGTGGAGGGGGGGGTGTTGAAATGCTAAACAAGACCCCCATCTATTGATTATTTATCTCAAAGGTTTGGAGATTCATGGGTTCTATGATGTGGAACCTATTAGCCTAGTTCCGACATGGGGGATCCTTAGAAAAGGAAGGAAGGTGGAATAAAGGAGATTAGATAGGGTTTTGATAACATAAACATATTTTGGAGGATGTGGAAAGACTTGAAGTCATGGTTAGGGGTGGAGAGATCTTCAAACCATCTAGCCATATTGCTAAAATTAGAAAAAGATGAAAAGAAACACCTAGAACCATTTTAAATTTAACCAAGATTTGCTAGGAGAAGAAGGTTTCAATAATTTGGTCACTCATGATTGGAAAAAATATGAAACTCATACAAGGGAGAAACTATTTATCAATTTGCAATAAATTTGATGAAAGTTTAAAACATAATAGAAAAGTGGGCAATGAAAAAAGCCCAGTAAGCTCTACAAAAGTTTGTTGAGACCAAGGAACAAACCAAGAAATTGCTTGAAACAAATATGGAAGGAGTCTTTACAAACACGGGGAATACTAATCTAAAAAACTTAAAAAGGAATACAAAATGAAACTATTGGATGAGGAACAAGTAAAGTAAAGATTGTGGGCTACTTGGCAGTTGTTGAGGGCAACAAGAATACTAAATTCTTTGAAAACTACATAAAACATTGAAGGAACATTAAAAGTTCATGAAAACTCAGTAAAGAATGAATGGAGGAAGCTAAGAAAATTCTCAAAGATAGCATGAGTAAGGCATTTCAAAAGGGAGTTGTCTATAATGCGACTTTTTGGAGATTCCGGTGACGGAATCCGGCGGAAGAAATGAGGTTAAATCTTGATTTTTAACAGTTAAAATAGTTTTTTAACTACATATTTGGATTCAGCGCCCTAGAAAACCCCTGGGAGCCATTGATTGTGCAGAAACTAGTTATCAAACTTGGGATTCCAATGAATTGCTGCCGGATTTTGACCGGAAAAATCCGCCAGAAAAGCTTTCAAAAAGTCGCGTTATAGACTACTGCTTTCAAAAGTTTATTCCAAGAATCTCCTAAGGCAAACATAAAAGAGATTAAATAACAACAAAATAAGGAACATGAAGCTAAAGTCACCAAAAAGGGACACAAATCAGTTCTACAATCTTTTAAGAAGGCAAGGCAAAGAGTCTAAGTCCACACGGTTGGATGGTGGAATTTTATTTTATTTGTGTTTCTATGACTTCCGAGAAGAGGAGACACTAAAAGTGATAGAAGAATCTAAATTTTTTGGTGGGGTGCACGTAATAAACACTTATAGATCTAATTCCAAAGCAAAATGATTAATACAAATTTGATGGTTATAAGCCTATCTCACTATGCAATTGCGTACAAAATTTCAACAATAATTCTAGCAAATAGGCTTTAAAATAATTTTCCCTAACTTTATCTTAAAAGAATGGTTTCATTTTCTTCACAAAAGGAAAATTCATGTGGTCAGAATAGCACAAGAAAGACTACATATAAAGGGAAAAAAAAATCAACTATGATAATGAGAATAGACTTACAAAAGTAAAATCTTCGTGCATCAAATATCAAAAGAAGAGCATAGAAAGGGTTGTGTATTTTTTAATGTTATAAGTAAAATCTCCATGCATCAAATATCAAAAGAAGAGCACAGAAAGGGTTGTGTATTTTTTAATGTTATAAGTAAAATATCCATGTGTCAAATATATGTATTTTTGAATGTTAAAGGAATTTCCAGCAAATCAAAAAATAGTTATTAATTAAAATGCACTAACCTTAACTTTGTTGGCCAACAAAATCATTGTTGAAGGGTTCGATTTATAGAAACTCTTCGCTGGGAAGGCTTCTTTATTCATTGTGGGCCTAACCAGAGTCTCTAGTTTAGTGTGCCGCAATATTGTTAGTTTCTGCATAGTAAACTTTAACTCATTAGAAAAAGAAATGACAAGGAATCAAATAACAATTATATACATGAATATAGATTTCCTTTCAACATTAGACATTAGACACTCAATAGAAACTCTTGGCTGGGGAAGGCTTCTTTATTCATTGTGGGCCTAACCAGAGTCTCTAGTTTAGTGTGCCGCAATATTGTTAGTTTCTGCATAGTAAACTTTAACTCATTAGAAAAAGAAATGACAAGGAATCAAATAACAATTCTATACATGATATAGATTTTCTTTCAACATTAGACATTAGACACTCAATGTGAAGACATCATCTATGAATCATGTTTTCCCATCAACATCAATATAGATTTCCTTTCAGCATTAGATATTAGACACTCACAGTAAAGACATCATCTATGAATCATGTTTGCCCATCAAAAGTGATTCCATGAGCTCCTTTGCCCTGGTCTCCCTCTCTCAATTATCACTGCCATGGTCTCCCTCTCTCAATTATCACGGACCCACAAACATAAACATCCCACGGACGCACAAACTTACATGCTAGCACATAACACAACTCACAACTCACATTGAGACAACACCACACAACTCACATTGAAACAACTCACAACTCACATTGAGACAACACCACACAACTCCTATTGAAACAACACCACACAACAGAACTCTTCCGAGAGAAGGAGAGAGACAACCATTAAGCTAGCAAAATCAAGATGACAAAGCATTGTGGATTCACCTGTTTATTGAACAGAGAAGGAAATTATTTTCAGATCATGACCTGTAGAGATTAGAATATAATTTTTAAACTACAGAGATGAGGCCTGAGATTTCAATATAAAGAATATCAAAATACAATATGGAAATAGGAACAAAAATTACCAAGCGTGTGCGAGGACACAAGATGACGAATTATTCAGTCTAGACTGAATGCACAGCGTCTTTCTGCCTCCAATTGCTTTAGCATTTCTCTTCTTTCTGACAATTTGCAGAATCAGAAAGCTCGACTGATTAATAATGACAGTGAACTGTCTGTGCAGTACCATTCCTAGAGTCATAAGCATTGTTTGTGTTAAATGAATCTACAGTTGAAGGATTGCAATACGGAGTTGAGTATGTTGAGTAACAAGGGAGAATTGTAACTCTAAGTTGCATGGTCGACGCAAGACTTTAAGAAAAACACGAGAAAAACGGATTGAGGCATTATTTGATATTGTCATTGACAAATTAGTTCATGTTGCCCTAAAGAACTATTGAGGAGAAAGTTAACCTGAAAATGAGTATCAAATTTTTTCAATAGGCAAGTCAGCCTGAAAATGTGCATATCAAAATTAAAACGGTATAATAGGGTTTCAAGATTTCGACCAGTGAGGAGCTAAAAGAAATAGAAAAAATTATAATATGGAGTCCGAGATTATGCCTGTAATTCCAATACAATGAATTTAAAATACAGAAAATATAAGTAAAATTCATTACCTAGGTGAATGAGGACAGAAGAAGCCAAAAAAATCCATCAGGATAGAATGAGAAGAGTCCTTCCACCTCCAAATTCCAATAGCTTCGGCAGTCTTCTTCTTCCGAAACTTAGCCAACTCTGAAATTCTGGTTGAACATAATAACAGTGAAACACACAGCCATAATGACAGTGAAACTCACAGCCATAAGCATATATTCTCCTTTGAAAGCTCTACAGGTTATCTTTGTCATTAGAGGTGGAAAAAAAATAGCAGAAGAGGAAAAGATCCGAAGACTGCCTTAACAAAAGGCTGGGCCATCGGAGCGGAAGAACACTAACTCTATGCTCTGTAATATAGTGATAGACGAGAGATCCGGGGATTCACAAGACCCGCATATTTTCAACCGGGGTTTCAAGATTTCGACCACGGAAGAAGTAAATGAACCTGAAAATATATTATGGAGTCGGATATTAGGCCTACGATTCCAATGCAATGAATGTCAACATCCACGCAGAAAATATAAGCAAAATTTATTAGGCGTTTGAGTGAGGACGGAAGAAAGCAAAGAAATCCATCCGGGAGAATGAACAGAGTCTTTCCGTCATCCGGGAGTACATGGCCTATAGAGTTAAATGCATGGACCTGAAAGATTTTCGGGACTGCAATATATTGAACTGAAATAAAAATGTATATCTCTCTTTAGGCATCTGCTAACAGGGCTTGCTATGGAGTTAAATGCATGGACCTATAAGAATTTTAGGGATACAATAGATTCAAATGAAATAAAATTTATACCTCTCCTCTTGTCTCCTCTGATCAGATACATTGCTCGAAAAATGTTGTGCCCGATTCATCTATAGATGCTTTGCTCCATACACTTAATCATAACTTAGGGATAATCCCGTCTAATTTTGCTTAAAATAGTTCAGTCATCCATTTCATCCTCATCATCATGATTTGAACCACTCTGATTCCCATTTCTCAAGCTACTACAACAACAACAAAAACACAAATATGAGATACACAGACCCAGACCGGAATTAATGAAGTTTTTATGGGTTTAATGTGACTTCAAAACAACGATAAAATACCCACCCACCTAAGTTAAAACTGTAAATACTCCCCTGGGATAGACAGACAGAGAGTTAGACCTGGGGACCAGTGCAACTTCCATATGAATGCGACCATATGAGCAAAATTCACTATATCTGCTCAAGCTCAATCTCCATGCCTGCAATGCAAAGAAAAAAGCAAAATAAAATGTTAAACACGGCCAATAAAGTCATAATTCATCCAGCTGAAATTGAAGCTGCTATTTGGCATTCTTCCCTCGAAACCTATAATATGTATGCCCAGAAAATTTCCTTTCCCTCCTCCCCTCTTTTTCTTTTCAGTTTCTTCCTCTGTTCTGCATGTTTATTTTCAATTCTAAGCCAGAAAAATTCCTTAACCTCACCTCCTCTTTTTCTTTTCATTTTCAATTCCAACCCAGAAAAATTCCTTAAGCTCATCTCCTCTTTTTCTTTTCATTTTCTTCCTCTATTTTGCATGTTCATTTTCAATTCCAAGCCAGGAAAATTCCTTAACCTCATCTCCTCTTTTTCTTTTCAAATTCTTCCTCTGTTATACATATTCATTTTCAATTCCATACCAGAAAGAAATAAACATAAACGTTCATAGAAAGGAACATAGTAAAAGCAAGCACTAATAGACATCAACCAAGCCAAAGAAAAGCAGAGCATGGCCATGCTCAATAAACTGAAAACAAACATAAAATCGTCGAGCAAAACGCAACAAAAGCAAGTGAAAACGAATGAGATGAGAACAGAGGAATAGAGCAGATGAGGAAACAAAACTCAAACTCCCTTCTCCCCCATATATATACCCAGGACCCAACCGCCATCAGCAGCCTCCGTGAATCAAATCCCGATTCCCGATCCTCTTTTATCTTTTTGCATTTTTCATTATAAGCGGCAAGTGCTTTTTCCTTTTATAGAACTTTTATCTTTTTGCTTTTTTGCTTTTGTCATTGTAAACGGTAAGTGTCTACGAATCATGTTGGTTGGACATGATATCTAGTACATCCCATGACACATTCATTATTGTTTTTGTTACGATATGGCCCATCACGCATTTAATATTGTTTTTGCTGTGATGTTTCTATTAAAGAGTATAAATAGTAATACTCGATATCATGTTTCTTTTCAAGGAGTATAAATAGTAAAACACACTCTTAATTTAAAGAGATTTATTTTAGATATGGATAAAAAGTGTAAAATTAATAGAATTATATTTTATTTTAAAATTTCAATTTTTTTTATAAATTATTATATATATATATATATATATATATATATTATTTTTGTTACCATGTTTATGTTATATGAGCAGAAATAATAAGATTTTAAGTAAAGTTATTTTTGGTTAAAATCACACTGGTTGGTTTGTGGTAGAAATTATGTTAATGAGTAGAAATAATAAAATTTAAAGTAAAATCTTTTTATAGAAATCACACTTGTTGGTTCGTGGTAGAAATCACACTTGTTGGTTCGAAAAGTGACCCTCAAAAATTTTTCTTATGTGATTTCTACATAAAGACTTTGCTTAATTCATTACGGATCATGTAAGCCCTAAATACAGAAAATAATAAGACTTTGTTAATTTAAATAGATTTTATTTTAGGTATGGATAAAAGTGTGAAATAAATAGAATTTTATTTTATTTTAAAATTTGAAATTTTAAGCCCATGGTAACAATTAAAAATAAATTTATTATAAGATTAAATAAAAAAATTATTATAAAATTATAAGATTAATAAAAAAAATATTATAAAATTATAAGATTAAATAAAAAATTATTATAAAATTTATAAGATTAAATAAAAAAAATTATAATAAAAAGTTGGTAGCATATTTTAGGGTCATCTTAACTAATATTTATTTGATTTAGATGTTTTAAAAGTATTGTAGACCAATCTAGATTCATCTTAACTTTGGATCTATAGAGAGCCAAGAGGGACCAAATCTCTTGACGCACAAACTTTTTTTAAAGATATATGATCCCTTTGTGCACATGGTAGATCTAGAATTAAAGATGGATCTAGGCTAGTTAATAATTTTCAAAACATATAGATCAACTTTGCAAATAAATTCTCACATGAAGAACAAAATATTGATGAATGGATAGCTAGTTCTTTGAGAAGATGGCATCAAAGAGCTAAGAAAAATATAAGAAAAAAGAAATTCAATGCACAACACAATATTCGAAGAACGGATAACTAGTGGATTGAGAAATCATATCAAAGAGCTAAGAAAAATATGAATAAAACATAATTTAGACTATAGATTTTCAAGCAAAATCAAAATGTCAGAGTTTGGATTTTCAAGCTCAGGGGGAACTCCAAGTGTGGAAACAACTCCAAGCCATGGATCTTCTCCATTTCACCTAATGCATAGATACAGTATCATGGAGACATTGAGACTCCAGAAATCCATCCAAGATATTACCCCTCAGATTATGAAACAACTAAATCCCCAGAGTACTTAGAAGCTACAACACAACATCCCATTTCAAAGCAAGTAGTAAAATCAAATCTGGAAATGGTTACATGTTCTACATACCTTTCGCAGACTATTAGACTGCTTTGATTTCTGAAAATCAGGGTGTCAAAGGGGCCATAAAAGGGTAACCTACTTCAGAAGATGTAAATGTTAATATAAATAATAGAGATTTTTTCATTCATTTAGTCTTAATTATGTGTTGCATATCAAACCATAGATCTCATATGACTAGTGTGATCTTAGAAGATGATCCTGTAAAGTGCACAAACTATTACTTTCCTTTCAATATTTTCCCAATATATATTAGAGAGTGTACAATTCATTTAGCAATTTCTTCTTCCAAGCAAATTGCTTAACTTTGTATATCATGACCATTCTTAATTAGTCATTTTAATCATAATTCGAATTGGGTACCATTTTATATTTAAGTAAGTATTATATCTCAGAAAGCATATTAAAATAGGGTAAACAAATTTCTTCAGCCTCTTATTCAAAATATGTATGTTCTAGTTAGATTTCCCATGCCTAAGCGATGGGCTAGTATTTTCTAACATATTTACGAGCCCTTGGGCTTAGTGGCTTTTATTTCCATACAATAAATAATTAACCTTCAAAATTCACATCATCCTATCATAAAGAGGGATGAGAGTCCCATGGGAATAAACAAAGTGATATGATGGAAACCAATTCCAAATCAAACTATTTTGACCACCTGTAGTGAGCATATACAACTAGTATACAAATGCAACTCATATACAAGCCCTGAATTTATATCAACTACAAAATTTTATATTCAATGAGTGTAAATAAAATTAATTGTTGACCATGCTCCATATTTTCCACGAAACTTTATTCCATAGCCATTGAAAATATGAATTTGCAATTGATATAAGAAATGATATATGCATCATCATGCATACTTATGTGAATTTTTTTTGTTCATTAATATCAGTGGCATGTTCTATTGTTTGGGGCTAATGGATGAGGACTTTGTCCTCTCTCGTTCCTTCATTGATATCGACATCAGACAAGTTCTAAGTGTAGTTCCAAATCAATAACCAGTATATGAAAGGCTTGTCTTAGAAGTGGGCAAGTAAATACATGGTAAAGAAGCTATGAGAGAAAAGCTTTCGAGCCCTGCATGACAAGCTCTCGCCTCAAGTAAATTAGCATAGGTGCATTAATCTATTATTCACTGTTATCTATATCTACATGACTATTGTTGCTAATCATTGTGACTCGAAACAAAGGAAAATGTGTTTCCAATGTAAAGGAGAAACCAAATAAAAAAACTTTTATTTTCACAGCTTTACAAATCTGGGAATCATGCTTAATTTTACATATTTGTATTTGGACCCAACTCCCCCCTAGCCTGTAGCAGACTAGTATTTGACCTATATTGTGTTCCAATGAAAAAATCTCAACACCAACCAATTATTACAACAAAAATATGTACTCTACACTTTTCCTATTGTAAAACCCTATTGGATAAATCCAAATAAGTTCCCAAAAGCGTATGGGCATAACAAAAAAGGCATGTACATTCACTTGGTTCAACAAGAAAACAAAATTAAAGCAATAGTTGACCTTCAGCCTTATTAAATATCACATAGCTCACAAAGCTCGGCGTCGTCGGCCAATTCAAGCACCATACCAAGCTCCCAGTCCAAAACAAATGTAAATGACAATACCAAAAAAAAAAAAAACCATTCCAGCTGAAAATACATTATGGATAAACAATATGGAAAAATGGGCTACTCTAATACTTCTAATTATTCTTGTAGCTCCCATATGTGTAATAGTTTGAATCCATGTAGCCATGAAAATGAATTATATATAATTTTCTAAGAATGGTTAAGGGTATGAATACCATTGGCAAAATCATGGGTTGTCCAAACCCGGACCCAAAAACTATCAATGGCAAATTTAATTTAATTTTAATTATTTATTTTATTATTTTATTGTATTTTTTTTAATATAATTTGGCGGAGTCAAAATGTTTAACAGGACATGACACGACATTACAACATCTCTTCTATACTAGGATGGAGAGGGTCTCTTGGTGCAAATACTCATGAATAACATTAAAAATGATATTATCTTTAAAAATGATTACTATAATTTATTATCAAGAAAAAAAAATATATATATATATATATATATATATATATATATATAATATTAATATATATATATATATATATATATATAAGCAAAAAAAAATTAATATATTATATTGACAGTTCCAATAGAAATGGAGAGAATCAATATATGTAATTCCAAATCTTAATGGTTAATGGTCATATTGGATTGTATAGGAAAAATGGTTACTATAATTTATGGTTAAAAAACCCTCTTGCTAGACAAATCAAGTGATGGGTTGATCATGATGGAGCTTCTTTACTCTAGAGTTTCTGCTGCAGATTTGGAGGTTTTGACAATAGGGTTCCCGCAGTTGATCTAAACCTTCTTGTTTCTTCTTAGCCTCATGGAAGCTATGTTTTTTCCAACTCGATCTATTGCAAATATACCAAGATGTATGATTGTGGTGAGTTGGTGAATTATTCGTCGAACCCTTTGGAAAGGGTTTCTATTTGGCCTAGCCTACATGTCTCTCCTTCTAACATGGCAGATAGGGATGTCAATCCCTATCCCAGCTCGCAATATCTAGCGAATCTGGTTTTGGCATGTTATCATTCCCACATCACTAGGGCTTTGATCTTATGGCAGGGCATCTTGAACACATATCCTTTGTCCCCGCCATCTCTCTGCATGAGCTCAACAACCAACGAAAATTATCCATATTCTTCCTCAAGTAATACCCTACCTACTCATGTAGTCTTGACATACCCTCTTTCTTTTTCACTAACCTCTCACCATGTAGCGGTTTCTTGCGTGGAGGAGTTTCGACTAGGCGGTATTCAGGAAGAAAACGAGTTATGATTTATTGGTAAATATATTTCCCAAGACACGTTGAGTAGTATTCTAGGATCTAGCCAAGCATTGCCACATTAGCAAAACGAAGCTCCAACTGGCAAAGGAATGGAAAACCCATACAAGAAATGTATTAAGAGGAAAACCAAAGAAGCCAATCTAAGCCTCGGTGAAAACATCAAGTTGAATAATATTCGGGTTATGGAATCAAATGTTGTTTTGTGTAGATTCGTGAGCCGAAGAATGTCAGTTGCAATCCTGAGGTGGTGGACTAGCTCATTTTTCATACCTTTTTTGGGTTATTCTCTACGATGCTTGCTCCTCATTGTGGGGTGGATGGCCTTGATAACACATTTGTCACTAGACGCAAATCAATTTTTCCAAGTTCACTCAAAATGGGGCAAATAGGTTCTCAGACTTAAAAAATGACTGATTGATTTCGAAAAGAAAATGTAGTCTTCTCACCAAGGGTTTGTGCTTATTTAGGTTTGGCTACCGAGTATTCTATTGATCCACTGGTATTTGAATGTGTTCAAAGAGATTGCTAATACCTTGGGTTATTTAATTGAAGGTGACTCCTCCTACTTTACAGTAGTGTGTATGGGTATGGCTCATATACTAGTGAGAATGAATTCAGGCAAGGGCTTAGTTTCCATGCTCACAATCAAATGGAGAAGTCACACATTTAATAAGTCACTTGATTACGAGGATGTCCCCTTCTACTGTGGTCATTGTGACTCCCATGGACACCTAGGAAAAAAATGTAAAATGGGTCCAAAGAAGTTGAAGTGGGTTCGTAGAGATCTAGGGGACAACGAGGCAACTCAAACACAATAAGGATGATTTTCTTAGCTAACGGGGGTCTACACCTAGGATGTGGCCACTCAGTTTCTAGTTCAGTTCTTAGCTTCTCTCCTTTTCTTGTTGTTCCTCCCTCATTTCCTCTCCCCACTCCTTTCTTGGCTTCCCATATTTTGGGCTCGTGTCTCGACTGCCCTCCCCTTTTCTCCCCCCATATTCTCCTTTGCCTCTGGCTTTATTGTTTCCCCCCTTAGTTGGATCCTTTGGCTAGAATCACTATTAATTGCGATCATGAATGGTTTGGGAATGCCTAGATTCATACTTTCTGATAGAAACTATGAGCTTGTGGTTGGGGGTATTTTTTGGAATCTCTGATAAGAAATTTGCTCACAAAGCTCAGTAGAAAGGTAATACGAGGATTTGGTCAAGCAAACAAAAATCCATTCTTGGGGCACTGAGAGCATCAACCTCGATGTGGTGGCCAAATTATTTCCCCCTCTTTGAATTGTTTGAGACTAGCCAATTCCTAAAGATACCTTACCATTAAGAGATTGGTGGACCTACATAATCCTAAGGTTATTTTTCTCTAAGAAACAATGACAGATGGAGACTAAGCTTCTACCCTACTTGCAAAATGCTTTCCCAACTAGATTTTAATTGATTCAGATTCGGTTGGATGCTAAGGGGCGTTACTCTTGTGGTGGAATCCTCATTTCTTGCATCTTCTCTCAACTTGTTCCATCCGAGGTAGATTGTGTCTCAACTTGTGGTCTATTAATATGAATATAAACCTACAATTTTTGAACATATATAGGCCTTGTCAACATCGGGAAGGTTTTTGGACCTCCCTTTGTGAAAAATCTTACATTCCACACCAACATCTCATCATAGGGGGATCTAAATTTTTCCTTGGGTTCTATAGAGATCTAAGGTCCAACAGCTAGGGTCGATCTGTTATCGAATTTTTTCTTTGAACATTTGGATTCCCCATACATATTTAACATCCAACCTGTAAATCTATTATTGATGTGGAGAAATAATAGACCCAGGTTGATCAAGTGGCTAAAAGAAATGATTGATTTCTTCTTATGGAGGCCCTTTTGGAAAGTAACATTCGTCCAAGAAAATGGGTAGTTGTTAGCTCCGCCACATGTTGTTGATATTCGAGAAGCAAAAGTAAGCTCAGTCTTTGGTTTTTCTCAGAAGAGGCCTACACCAGTTATTCTCACCTCACTCATCCTCCTTTCATCTCCATTTCCCGTGGCTTGCTGTTAAAAATCATATAAAAAATCTTTACTCTTGAGCCCCAAAGCGCTAAGTTTAAAGCCCCATAGCACCGCCCCCACATGACCCTGCGCCTCCGTAACCCATAGCCGCCTTTTAATCATAGCCGTCGATCGCCACATCCCGATCCAACGATTCCCCCGCCGCATTCAATGAACAACCTGCCCGTTTATTTCCCCACCGTCCAATCACCTTTGCTACGATCGGACGACGTTCACTCTCCCCACGCTCGCGAAATAACAACGCGTTAACTCACGATGAAAAGTGGTTTTCGTGTTTCCCCCGTCGCCACGCGTCACCATCTGAATGGTATCGCGCGCCCTTGTACGTTTACCGCCCATCGTCCGAAAGCAGTGTGGGCAATACCACTTACTGCCAAAACCGTTTTCCCACCTGATAAACTCCGCGCATCTTTGACACCCATTGATTGTTAGATCTGTCTGTCCCGAGACCCAACGGCCTGCATCCACTCCGTTTCCATATCTCCCAGTACTCCTTGCCAAGTAATTCCCGCCATCGATCCGCCTAATCTGACGGCCAGTCTTGCTCCACCATCCGACTATCCCACCCACTGTGTATTCCACGTACCTTAACCATTCCATGCTCCCAAAAGGATGAAGGTGACCTATTCACCTGTACCCGATGCATTTTCTCCTCAACCACTAGCTTCAACAGACAGTATGACGAGAAAGAAAAGGACAAGGCCTGAGCAGGTGGAGGCATTGAATAGTTATAGAATTTCATTCTGCACAATGCTCCACCCACCCGAGAGGACAATAGAGTGCACGAAAGGATCACATCTATACGCTACAGCAAGCAATCGCACTTAGAAGTTCCTCCAGGCAGTTAAAGCGGTTGGTGGTCAATTATGACCCCTCCATACTTAGAATGGCCGAGTGCCTTTGTATTTAAATGCTATATATACCCAGAAACAAGATGTAATCAGGGTTGATGGTTGTTGTTTTGATGTAAGGTTCAACTTTTGGAGACTATAACTGCTTTGATACTTGCAGCGTCTCGTCTTCATTTCCAGCTAATACAAGATTCTTTTGTTGTTAATTGCTCACTCTCCATTCCTATTTTGTTCTAGGTTGTGCATGTTATGCAATTTTCCTGAACTCTTAATGTTTAGCATTAGAGGAGCTGTTATCCCACCTCTGTGTTAGAATCTTGTATGTATCAGTGAATGTGTTATTCAAGTTTTTTTTCACTTAATGCCAGAGAGCTGTCATCTTGTCTGTGTATTAGGGAGTTAGATTTGCAGACCTTTTTACTGGTTGCAACTGGCCATCACAAGGTCTCATGCATTTGCTGGTGTGATCAATATTCTCCATGTTCACCCAATCCTTAAACTATAAGTAATTGGTGGTCTTAAGCCTTGTAGTCTGGGGGCGTTCACACATGTCTGGAGTCAAGCAAAGTAGGAGTGGTTATCTGGCTTGAACAAGCATCGTTCCTTCCATTCATCCATCTGCAACATTAAGTTGAATTAGTAATGTCCCGAGCATTTCCGAGCTACAACCTAAGAGAGTTTCTTGTGGTGATAACATTAATTGGCACCACTGCCGGGGAGAGGAGATTGAAGCTTGGCTTCCCTGGGAGAATGACACAGTTCCAGCTTTGATGATAGACAAAGTCTGGATGCATTTTTGTTTGTAATCATCTATCTGGCGACTCTACTGGAGGATCAACCTAGTGGTGACTCCACATTATAGTTCTGGCTCAGTTTGTGAGGCATATCTGGACAAATCCTCAAAAATCACCAGCTGACCCAGTGCCTGACCCTGAGAGGATTGTTAAGCAGAAGAAAACATCACTAAAAGGAGCATTAGGATCAAGTAAGCCTAAGAAATCTTATGTATCTCTACAGGAGAAGATTATAGCTGAGAATGTACATTTTGAAGATATAGAGCCTAGCATTGCTAGTGAAGAAATACCCTCAGAGATTCATAAAGCTCTTGGTTCATTCAGTTCCCCTTTGGATCTTAGTCCAAAGAAAGCCTCCCATATAGTCCATCATATTCCCTTGCCCCTATCATCTATTTCATTGCTTTCTACCATTCAATCTGACAGTATCCTTCCACCTACTCCAGTCATGGCAGGCCAGCAAGCACCTACAAAGATGGAAAGAATCATAGCTGCTAGATATGGACCCTTGGTCTTGCCTGTTCCTTTGAACGCCATGCTTGCAGGATAATACCATAAATACATGCCTAAGTTCACCGGTACAAAGGGGGTAACAACTGAAGAACACCTCGAATCTTTTTATAGTTATGTTGATAACTTGGATATCAGTGAGGATGATGTGTGGATGAGAGTATTTGTCCAGAGCCTTGATGGAGAGGCTAGAAAGTGGTTCAAAGAGTTAGACCCTAGGTCTATAGCAGACATTGAAGCCTTGGATGATGCATTTTTGAAGCACTGGGGAGATAAAAAAGACTTGCTATATTACCATACTGAGTTTGGAAACCTCAAGAGGGAAAATGGGGAATCATTGCCCGATTTTAATAAAAGATTCATTCGTATGTATAGTAAAATACCTGTTGAAGTAAAGCCTACCCCCACCTCTGCCAAACTTGCCTATGCTAGTGCTTTTGACTCCGATTTTTGCCTGCTATTGAGAGAAAGAAGATGTGCTACTCTAGCTTATATGCAAGATGCAACTTTAGAGGTGGAGTCAAATATCATTGCTACAAAAAAGCTCAAAAGTCATGTTAACAGAAGGAGGCAGAGAGGTGAGGCTTCTTCTTCCTCTGCTTCATCTTCAGAACCCAAATTAGACAAAATGACTAGAATGATAGAGTCATTGGCTGCTGAGATATCTAAGCTGAAGGTTGAGCAGAACTCTGGGAAGGCAAGGCTTCCAAACACATTTGCCCCAAGAAATCCAAATCCATTTAGAAGAGCAAATGAACAATTGCAAATCATTCAGAGGGGTAAAGAAGCAACTGAAGAACAGAAAGTTAAGGCTCCTTTTCAAAACGTAGTGATGGAGGAGGAGCAGTTTGAAGAGGAGGACGAGATTCGTTGCATGGAAGATAAAGGCAGTGCTACCTTTTTGACATTAGCTGCCTATGAAGAATCACTGTTGCAGGACCAAAACAGTCAAAGGTGGGACAAAGAGGTTGTTCTACAAACTAATGAGTAGCAAAGATATAATCTAAGGTCAAAAGCAAACAATGTCAGGGAGAATCTTGTCCAAAGAGTTGTTGTCCTCGTAGAGCAACAAAACATCAGACAGAAAAGATTGGCAGCTGACCCAGTCATCCTCAAATCACCAGCTCAAGAGGTAAGAGACCCTAACAAGTCCCCTTCCCCTTTCAACTTTGAATCAGAAGTCCAGAATTTAAAAATATTTGTACCTCTGTTAGAACTTGTAAAGAGTGAAGTGTTTAGGAAGCCTATCCTTGAGGCCCTTGAGCTGAAAGCCACACAAACCTCCACTGACTATGTCAATTTGCAAGATGATAAGCCCGCAATTGTGCTTAGCCCAATGACCGAACCCGCTGATGATAATTCTCCATCATTTTATGTCTCCTTGACCATTCATGACAAAATCCCCCACAATTGCCTACAAGATACTGGGGCTAGCCACAATTTGATGCCAAAAGCTGTCATGGAAGAGTTAAGCCTTGATATCACCAGACCATATCATGATCTATTTTCCTTTGATTCAAGAAAGGTAAAATGCCTAGGATTAATCAAAGCCCTGGCCATTACCCTAACTCAGCTGCCCATGAAGAGCATGGTGATGGACATTGTGGTAGCAGATGTCCCTCCTAAATTTGGCATGTTGTTGTCCAGGGGGTGAATTAAGAGACTAGGTGGGACATTACAAAATGATCTATCTTATGCCACTGTCCCAGTTTTTGGAGGGGAAAGCAAGAGATTGTATAGAGAAGCACAACTGGCCTACATCATCAATGATGAAAAGAATCCTTCTAATCATCCCATATATGCTGTGGACACTGATTTTGGAGCATGTATTCTCCAAATTGAAGAGTCTCAGAGGGCCTCAATGTAGATTAATAAACCAATGGATCAAGCCGGGGAAAAGCAACGAAGTCAGGTTTGGGAGATGTTCTTTGATGGAGCATGTTCCAAGGAGACTGCGGGAGCAGGGGTAGTGCTGATATCCCCAAAACGAGAAAGCACACATCTGTCTTTTAAGCTGGCTTTCCAAGTCACTAACAATGTAGCAGAGTATGAGGCTCTGATATTGGGTCTTAATGCAACTAAAGACAGAGGAATCAAAAGCATAAAGGTGTTTGGAGATGCCGATCTTATTATTCAGCAAGTGAACAGAACTTTTCAAGCAAAGCACCCAAGGCTAAAAGCATATAGAGATGAAGTATGGAGACTCAAAGATTCTTTTGATAATTTTTGTATCTCATATATCCCTAAAGTAAAAAATCAGCTTGTTGTGTCTGCTAGCATGTCTATCCCTCCCATGACTCCCAAACTAGTTTATGAAGTCCAGATGAAATATAGACCATCCTTGCCTGATAATGTCTAGCATTGGAAAGTTTTTGAAGATGATGATGAAGTAAATAGGTTTCTGCAAGCTATTGATGAGTTCTCGGAAATGCAAATTGACCAAGAGAATGAAGCCTTAGAAGGAAGCCCCCAATCCCAGCTTAGAAACAAAATTGGTAGAGATAGCATTGTCCAACTGCCCAACAATCATATACCTAAGGGTCTAGTTCCTTTAGAAAAGTTGTTTGATCAGAATGATGTGCCTTATAAGGCTACCCAAAAAGAAGACCAATCTACAGTCTGTAAGCATAACGTAGGGAGTCTAGATCAGCCAAGATATATAAATCTGTCCACTCACTTAGCTGCCCAAAGTGCTGAATACTGCAATTTAACGAAGCAATTTGCTGATGTCTTTGCCTGGGAATATAGTGACCTAAAAACATATGACAAAAAGATCATCCAGTATAAAATTCCTTTAGAGAAAGACACCATCCCTTTCAAGCAGAAACTGAGACCAATAAATCCCTTGCTCCTTCCTCTAATTGAAAAAGAAATCAAGAAGTTATTGGCTGCCAAAATCATAGTCCCTCTCAGATATTCAAAGTGGGTAGCCAACCTCGTGGTGGTGAGGAAGAAAAGTGGAGAAATCAGACTCTGTGTTGATTTTAGAAACTTAAATAAATGCTCTAAGAAAGTCAATTATCCTCTACCCAAGATGGAGCATTTGCTGCAAAAGGTCTCAGGAGCCAAAGTGATGTCTTTTCTTGATGGATTTGCAGGGTACAACCAAGTTTCTGTACATCCAGATGACCAAGAGAAGACTGCATTTACCACTCCTTGGGGCAATTTTATGTATTCCAAGATGCCTTTCGGGCTGATGAATGTTGGAGCCACCTTTCAAAGAGCTACGGATATAGCATTTGTGGGAGAAAAGGATAAGTTTGTCCTCATCTACTTAGATGATATAACAGTATACTCCAGCAACCATCAGGACCATTGGCAACATTTGAAGAAAGTGCTCCTAAAGTGCAGAAGGTTTGGGATTTCATTCAATCCTAAAAAGTCATAGTTTGCTTTAGAGGAAGGCAAGCTGTTAGGACATGTTGTTTCTGCTGTAGGTGTCCAGATTGACCTAGAAAGAGTAAGAGCAATACAGACCTTGTCTGTCCCGAGATCAAAGAAGGACATCCATTCCTTCCTGGGCAAGATAAATTTTGTGAGGAGGTTTATCCCAGATTTTGCAGAACTTGTGAAGCACATTACCTCCATGTTGAAAAAGGGGTCAGAGATCAAATGGACTGATGTAGCAAGAAGATCCTTTAGGTCCATTAAGAAAGCTATTATGGAAGCTCCTACTTTAATCAGCCCAGATTATAGCAAGGAGTTCCATATATTTTCATTCACCTCTGATGACACCCTTGCAGTAGTTTTATTGCAAGCGGATGAGGAAGGTTCAGAGCATCCAGTGACATTCTTCAGCAAAACCTTAAGATATGTTGAGCTGAGGTATGATATCATTGAGAAACAGGCATATGCTCTTATCAAGTCTTTGAAAGCTTTCAGAATTTACATTCTGCATTCCAAGATAGTTGCATATGTACCCTCTGCTTCAATAAAAGATGTCCTAATGTAGCCTGATGCTGATGGGAGAAGGGATAAATGGATTGCAAAGCTAGTTGAATTTAATATAGAATTGAAACCCACCAAGCTTGTTAGAGGTCAGGGCCTTGCCAGATTATTAGCTGAAGAAAATTGTAGAATGTTGGACATGGAATTTATAAGCATGATTTAAGAAAATGGTCAGGCAGCAGAAGAAACAACTGAACCAGGGAAAAATCAGTCATTAGAAGAAAATATAGCCTCTTGTGGATGGTATGCTGCAATAGCTCAATTTTTGTTGAAGCTAGAAGTTCCTTCAGGTCTTAGTTCAAGTCAAGTTATAACTATTAAGCTCAGGGCAACAAGATATTGCATTCATGAAAATCTACTCTACTGGAGGGACCCATCTGGGTTGCTTTTGAGGTGCCTAGACAAAAAACAATCCATGGAAGCAATGCAACAATTTCATTCCAGCATGTGTGGAGGACACCATTATTGGAAAACTACAGCTCACAAGATCCTCAAAGCTGGGTACTATTGGCCCACCCTATTTTCTGATGTATTTTTATTTGTTAAATCTTGTGACAGGTGCCAAAGATTTGAGGGGAAACAATGATTGAAGTCCCTGCCCTTAAAGCCTATACATGCTAATGGCCCTTTTCAGCAGTGGGCCTTGGATTTCATTAGAGAAACCAATCCACATTTCAGTGGCCAACACAGATGGATCTTAGTAGCCATTGATTACTTCACTAAGTGGATTGAAGCAATCCCTACCGGAAAGGCTAATCATCATGTGGTCATGAAGTTTTTGACATAAAATATCTTCACCAGGTTTGGGTGTCCACATAAGTTAGTCACAGACAATGTAGAAACCTTAAGGGCAGAAGAATTGGTGGACATGTATGGTTCAATGGGCATTAAACTAGTTCATTCCACCTCATACTACCCTCAAGGAAATAGTCTAGCATAATCTTCCAACAAGAGCCTAATAAGGATAAAAAGTTGTTGGAAGACAATAAAAAGAATTGGGATTCTAAGCTCAGGTATTCACTGTGGGTTGACAGAGTGACCACTAATAAATCCACAGGGAATTCTCCATTCAAGCTGGTATATGGCACTGGGGTTGTGTTCGCAATTCAGTTAACCCTCCCTGTGGCAAAGTTCCTACAAGAAGAGCAAGAAAAGGAAGAAGACATGGCAAAAAGAATCACTGACTTAGTAGAGGTACATCAAATCAGGGAACAACTAGTTGAAAGGTCTGTGGCACATCAGAAGAAGATCAAGGAAGCCTTTGACAGAAGGACAAAAACATATAATTTTCAGGTTGGAGACTTGGTTCTGAAGTGGGATGCACTGAAAGAGAAGAAAGGCAATCATGGGAAGTTTGATGCTTTCTGGACAGGGCCTTTTATCATCTCTCGTATTCAAGGGAACAATACCTTCATACTACAAAGTATGGAAGGGGAACAGTTTTTGATGGCCTAGTCAATGGGCGCTTTCTGAAAATTTATGTTATTTAAGGTGTTTTGGCCTTAAGGTTGTAAATATGTTAGTCTATCAGTTTCTGTGTAGGCTCAGTTAGACTCCATGCCCAATGGAACACTAGGAAATTTTGCTAATGTGGTTTTCACAGGAAAGGCAATGATTTGCAGTTCTTGAGACCTCACAGGGAGGATCTCATCCCCAGAAGGAGCCAGTGTTAGCTCTGCCACATGTTGTTGATATTCGAGAAGCAAAAGTAAGCTCGGTCTTTGGTTTTGCTCAGAAGAGGCCTAAACTAGTTATTCTCACCTCTCCCTTCACCTCACTCATCCTCCTTTCACCTCCATTTCCCCAGGCTTGCTGTTAAAAATCATATAAAAAATCTTTACTCTTGAGCCCCAAAGCGCTAAGTTTAAAGCCCCATAGCATCGCCCCCACATGACCCCGCGCCTCCGTAACCCATAGCCGCCTTTTAATCATAGCCATCAATCGCCGCATCCTAATCCAATGGTTCCCCCGCCGCATTCAATTAACAACCTACCCATTTGTTTCCCCACCGTCTGATCACCTCCACTACGATTGGACAACGTTCGCTCTCCCCGCGCCTCCGAAATAACAACGTGTTAACTTGCGATGAAAAGTGGTTTTCGTGTTTCCCCCACCGCCACGCGTCACCATCTGAATGGTATCGCACGCCCTTGTATGTTTACCGCCCATCGCTCGAGATCGGTGTGGGCAATGCCACTTATCGTTGAAACTATTTTCCCGCCCGATAAACTCGGCGCATCTTCGACACTCGTTGACCGTTGGATCTGTCTGTCCCGAGATCCAACGACCTGCGTCCACTCCATTTCCATATCTCCCAGTACTCCCTATCAAGAAATTCTTGCTGTCGATCTGCCCAATCTTACGGCTAGTCTCGCTCCGCCATCCGACTATCCCACCCACTATGTAGTCCGCGTACCTTAACCATTCCATGCTCCCGAAAGGACGAAGGCGACCTGTTTACCTGTACTCGGTGCATTTGCTCTTCAACCACTGCCTTCAACAGACAGTATGGATGAGAAAGAAAAGGACAGGGCCCGAGCAGGCGAAGGCATTGAATAGTTATAGAATTTCATTCTGCACGACACTCCACCCGCCCGAGAGGACAACAGAGCGCGGGAAAGGATCACATCTATACGCTACAGCAAGTAATCGCACTCAGAAGTTCCTCCAGGCAGTTAAAGCGGTTGGTGGTCAATTATGACCCCTCCATACTTAGAATGGGCGAGTGCCTTTGTATTCAAACACTATATATACCCAGAAACAAGATGTAAACATGGTTGATGCTTGTTGTTTTGATGTAAGGTTCAACTTCTGGAGACTGTAACTGCTTTGATACTTGCAGCGTCTCGTCCTCATTTTCAGCTAATACAAGCTTCTTTTGTTGTTAATTTCTCACTCCCCATTCCTATTCTGTTCTAGGTTGTGCTTGTTATACAGTTTTCCTGAACTCTTGATGTTTAGCATTAGAGGAGTTGTGATCCTACCTCTGTGTTAGAATCGTGTATGTATCAGTGAATGCGTTATTCAAGTTTCTTTTCACTTAATGCTAGAGAGATATCATCATGTCTGTGTATTAGGGAGTTAGATTTGCAGATCTTTTTACTGGTTGCAGCTGGCCATCACAAGGTCTTGTGCATATACTGGTGTGATCAGTATTCTCCATGTTCACCCAATCCTTAAACTGTGAGTAATTGGTGGTCTAAAGCCTTGTAGTCTGGGGGTGTTCACGCATGTATGGGGTCAAGCAAAGTAGAAGTGGTTATCTGGCTTGAACAAGCATCATTCCTTCCATTCATCCATCTGCAACATTAAGTTGAATTAGTAATGTCCCGAGCATCTCCGAGCTACAACCTAGGAGAGTTTCTTGGGGTGATAACAGTAGCCACTCGAGGAGATTCGGATCACAATCATATTATTTTGTAATTATCCTCAGGTCCATCCAAGCCTCCCTGCCCCTTCAAACTCAACCATCACCGGTTCGAGGACCTCTCTTTTCACCAAGCAGTCAAGGATGTGTGGCAACTCTTTGATCCCTCTATTGCCTCTTCTCCTTCGCTTTAGTTCCAAGAGAATCTTAAAAGGGTGAAATCAACAATCTTAGTTTGGGCAAAGGAAAAGAGTATCGAGATTCAAAAACCCTTGTTAAATATGAGACTCATCTCAAGGCCTTGTATGACCTAGAAATATTTTCTCAGCTGCGAGGTAACCTCAAAGCCCAAATCTCTTTCTGGGAGAAAAATAAAATCCATTTTAGTGGACAAAAAGATCTGGCATATTAAGAGTCAGACCCTCTGGCTACAAGCTGGAGATGAGAACACTAAGTTTTTCCATCACTTTTCCTACCATAGGAAGTATATAAACACAATTTGGTCTATTTATTGTGAGAATGCCCCCCCAACCACTTCTCATTCATAAATTGTTGCTAAAGGTGTCAAGAATTTTTCATCCCTCTTCCAGAAAGACAGAAGGGAAACTATAACATAAATTATGAATATTTCATATCTCTTTCCAAGGTTTTTGGAGGAAGGGGAGAGTGATCCACTCATGGCGGAAATCTCCAAAGTAGAAATTGAATCGATTCTCCATAGTTTCCAGAAAGGGAAAGGCCCTGGTCATGATGGACTTCTGGTGGATTTTTACATAGGATACTTTGATTTTTAAGGCGATGACCTACTCAAAATCATTGAATACTCCATACCTCCTCCCTAGGTGATGGCTCCTTTTAACACTACTTTTATTTCTCTAATTTTGAAGGTTGATAACCCAAATGCCAATCTCCCTATGCAATACTATTTATAAGATTATCTCCAAAATTATTGCCACAAGATCAAGGACATTCTCTCATATCACATCACTCCAAAACAATTTGGTTTTCTTTGAGATAGGTAGATTCATGAAGCCATAGGTATGTCCCAAGAAGGTATGCATAACATTCATACCCATAAGCTCAAGGCTTCCATTATGAAGGTGGACCTTAGTGGAATGGATACATTCCACTCACAAATCTCAAAATATTTGTTCCCTTTTTTGGAAATCTCATATTAAATTATTCCTTCTTATCTCTGAGGGATTATGATGGAAGGCTGAGAATGATGCTAACATTATTATTGGTTCGGACCCTTGGGTGGGATGTGGAAATCAATACATTCTCCTTGATCCTCTTATTGACCTTCTAAATGGGAGGCTTTATATATCCCTCAATGGTGGCTTTCCATCCATGATCTTGATATTCCTGTAGATTTCTCTCAAGGCTAGAACCACTATATTCAATCTCTTTCTTATTCCTGTGTTCTTCTCTCAAATTAACATGAACCTCTGGTCAGGACCCCTCATTAGTTTGGTAGGTGAGCCCCAAAGGCAAGTCATTTATTTCTCTCTCAGGGTGTAATTACACAGACCAATCCCTAGCAAGGTAAGAAACTTTGGAAGGTGAAATTCCTTGTAAAGGCTCGACTATTCAAGTGGATAATTTTACACAATGATGCTCCTACCTGGGACAATCTCCAAAAAAAATCTTTCTATGGTCCTGTAAAGTGCCCCCTTTTTTGTCTAGATTATGGATTTCTTCAACACCTTTTCTTGGATTGTTATTTCTCTCAGTAAGTGTGGGTTGAGGTTCATAAAGTTATTGATCCCTCTTATGTGTCAGATGGTCCTTTGATTAAAAAATGTCTTGGTTCATGGTTCCAATCTCATAAGTCTTCTTCATACAACCCTCTCCCATTTACACTTGCTTTGGGTATTTGGATAGAGTGGAATCAAGCCACCTGTAGCAACCCCCCATCCAACTCATAGCCCATACTAAGGATGGAAGAAGGCATTAATATCACTGAACTGGCCTCTAATGTCCTGTCATGGAAATGGGGTCTAATAATTTCATCATTTTAAAACTCTTCAAAGCTTAAAATAAACATCGCCATTGCGTCCGGCTCATCGAGAGCTTTCCGACGATATAATTTTTTTCCTCAATCCTACTCCTAGATCAAAAGATATGCCACTTAAAGGTTCGGTGAATAACCTCTTTCCATGTCATCGAGATCTTCCACATGGAACCCACATGCCCCCCCAACCCCCCCCTGTCCCTCCCACCTCCCAATGTGGCACTCCATCTCATTGCCATGTCATCCTCAAATAAGTCCACAATGGCACACTACTCATAAATATGCCACCATGGCATCAACTACGTCATCGCCTAAGGCCCATTGCACCAACCCCTTGGCTTGTTTGGCAACCATTTGCCATTATAGTAAATCTTGATCTCGACCCCTTTTTCCTCAATCTTTTGGGCCCTAACCATACATCACAACTTACCAGCTCTAGGTCCTAAGACCTCGAGGGCCCAAGACGAAGAAGCCTTTGTGTCAAATGCCAAACTTTATTCCTGATTCGGCCTGTACATAGCCTAGGCCATTTGCGTTGAATGTTGTCACCCTGAGGCTCAAGGTTCTGAGAATTCAACTTTACTGTCGCATAATGAATTACTTTTCTATCAACCTGGGTTTTCAACTGCGGTAATCAACCTCAGCCCTGACCCTCATGTGCACACATTAAGCCCAACTGAGGCCCAGAGGTGATGTTAGCTCAATATGACATCATGCTAACATCATCTTGTCCATGTGGCCTCTCAGGCTTGGGACCCGTCGAAGCCTGGTTATGCTGTAAAATTTGGGTTTTACATTATAAATAATTTTGGTGTTTTCCATGCTTTCAACCTCCATCCGATAACTACGGTAGCTCAGGTGCCTTGAAACACACATACACACACATATATATAAAAGTTGGCCTCCACCAAGGACTCTCAGCGCTTGGTGAACCTATTTCTCTTGAGCTTATATATGTACATGAGACTCATCCAAGGACTTTCTACATTTGACAATGCTTATCTCTCCCGAGCTTTACAATATATGTATGAATACATGGACAAGAATGCCCTTGACACACTACCATACATGCCTATCTCTCTTAAACTTTATATTACTCAGCTTGACATACATACATACATACATACGTTCAAGTGCCTTGATATATATATCTATACACACACACATGCATATAAGAAGGCCTCCACTGAGGACTCTCAGCACTTGTTGACACCTATTTCTCTTGAGATTATATATGTACATGAGCCTCATTTGAGGAATCTCTACATTTGACAGTGACTATCTCTCTTAAGCTTTACAATATATGTATGAATACATGGACAAGGATGCTCTCGACAGGCCACCATACATGCCTCTCTCTCTCTCTCTTAAGCTTTATATTACTCAACCCGACACACACACACACACACACAATATGAGGAAATACCTTCCCTTTGCATGCAAAGTCATATACATGGCCTATCATTACAAATCATTTTAGATGAAGGGATTTAATCATACGATATAGATTCACCCATCTTTCACACTTAGTTATTTAGATTGAATTCAAACTCATATATTATGTACATAAGTTTGCCACTTCTTCATTATCACATAGGAATTAAACCATTCCTCATTAACTTGTAGTAAATCGACATTCCTCATTATTACACCAGAAATAAAACATTCCTCAGTAATCACTAAGGAAATCAACTTCCCATATTACTCATACAATAAATGACAATCCTCACTAATCATCTAGGAGTAACATTCCACATTATTGGCACGGGAAAAAAATTTCCTCAGCATTAGCATAAATATTTTAACAACACAATAAACATGTACATAATATTCAATGCACAAGAACTTAAGTAAGCACTTATCTTATAAGAGAAGTCTGGCAACTGATATTGGGATTTCAACTCTCCACTCAACCTTAGATTGGCCTGCACTAGAACCTTTATCACAACTAATTGTTGACCTAGGTTGTCATTGATGTCAATATGGCAATATTCTAGCTATCAATATGGCAATATTCTAGATACTAGATGATGATATGAAGACAAGGGGAAGCAGAACATATCCATGAAGAGACAGGAGCAAGGCCATCAGGATAGCCAAGCCATAAGCAAGAGGAGTTACCATAGGAGGCATATCAAAGCATATTACAGGATATCAGAGCAAGAGAGGCATTCATATATGCAAGGAGGTCTTTGAAAGACACTGCCAAGCCAGAGGAGCCACATTGGAGCAAGAGGAGTTACAGGAGGAACCATATATATATATATATATATATATATGCTAAAACAGGCATATCAGAGCAAGAGGAACCATATCGGAGGAGCACTACTTGTAATATGTGCCCAAGAAGCACCTACAGGAGTGCTACCTGTAATACATACCAAAATAGATCTATCAGAGCCATACTTATAGACCATACATATATGCCGAAGAAGAGGAGCAAATGGAGCAAACAATGCAAACAAAGCCATCGACGATATGGAGGAAGCAGACAGAGCTAACGGGAGCAGATAGGGTCATATCGAAGAAGAAAACCATATATATATGCATTTAACGCAAACGGAGGCCAAAAACCCATATATATATGCTCTAACACTATCGGCGGCCAAAAACTATGCATATATGGCATATACACTATTGGAGGAAGGAAGACTTAGGTATATGACGTTTACACTATCGGAGGTAGAAAGATTGAGTTATAAGGCAAATACACTATCGGCGCAGAATCCCAACAAATATACTATGGCGAATACTCTATCGGAGGAGTAGAGCTATCGAATATGCCAAGAGTAAGGTGCAT
>APFE031419045.1:26316-71630 GCA_000404065.3 Pinus taeda
TATATATATAAACAACAGAGCAATATATATATTGCAAAGTTCAAAAGGGTTATCACCCCCAAAATCCTCCGATTGCGATATTATATGCATGAATCCATGGACCATTGAAATACGTTGTAATTTAATATCGCGTCCACTGCGTCGGGATTACGTATCGCAAGTGGTTAAGGCCCTGCCACATTAAAACCATCGATTGCGATATACAATTACGGACCTGATGGTCCTATTATATCGTGCTTATTGTAATATCGTGTCCTTCGCTATATCGCAAACTATAAAGCCTTGCCACATGAAATCGCCAATTGCGATAAGGCTGCGGACCTGATGAGCATATTAACTATGGTTTAATACCATATTGCATCCATCCATCGCAATGCTACACAGAGGGTTGTCCGACTACAAGCGCCGATTGCAATAAAGCATGGGGACCCGATTAAACATTATAACATGGCTTAATATAATATCGCATCCAGTGAAGGATCGACCATCGACCATTGGCGATGCCATGGTCTTGATGTATAAAGGACCTTCGGAAGTCTAAAGCGTCGATTTCCTGAAGTCCGTTCTTTTGTATTTTTTGATTGTTTTTGCTCATATTTCTTGTGTAATTGATATTTGGCCTGCGCGGGCCTCTCAGGCAGAAATGCATATGATAACGCTCTCGATAGTTCAGGAGGTTGATTCATTGCAATAATGATTTCGATTAGGACGTGGTTGTCCGTTAAACAAAGTCGTCTCTGGGTATGCCTATAGTTTTTGTAAAAAGGAGCGTTGTTACAGTTTTAACCGGGAAGATGTGTTCTCCGTGGATTATTTGAAACTCTCTTATGAATTAACGTGTCCTGTGAGCACGATGTGACAGAGGAAGCTACAGTGACAGATAAGCCAGTGGTGAGGAGGAAACCAAAGAGCCAGCAAGAAAGAGGAAACCAATAATCAGACGATCAGGTATGAATAAAAATAGGAAAAACAAAGAACAATAGAGTTGTTGAAAGTTGTTGAAAGTTGTTAAAGGGGTTAAAGGTTGTTGAATGCTGTGGAAAATAAGTTGGAGGAGACAGAGGCAGCGAGAGGATCTAGCAGAACAGAAAGAAGGCCAAAGGGCCAACAGGACAACAGGCAGTCGAAGGAGCAGTAACCAACACTGGTATTAAAGCATATGTGAATGTATTTCTGGGAAGTAAGATTGCAATAGCAGAGAATAGAGAGAAGTAGCCACACTTGCAGCATTTACTGTGACTGGTAGAACAAAGGCTTGAAACAGAGAATTGGTTCTTGTGTAGAGCTTGGTTGGCATTGATGCTATAGCATGGAGACTACAATGAAGCTGTAAACAAACAAAACTCAATAATGAAGAGTTTTGGGAGTAGAGCATTACTATCAAATGTGCTTTGACAAGCTTGGCTCAGAACCCTTGGGGCTGGTGCCTCATAAGTAAGTAGGATTGGAATCTGTGGGGTTGGTGCCTTCAAAGAAAGAAGGATAGGAGTCCTTGGGGATTGATGCCTCAAAAGTAAGAGGGATTAGAGTCCCTGGGATTTGGTGCCTCAGAGATAGGAAGGTTAGGAGTCTTGTGGACTGGTGCCTCAGGAACTGGAAGGATTGAAGTCCTTGGGAGTTAGTCCTCCTAAGTCCAAGACTAGTTTCTTGGCAAAATAGAGTTGGAGCTGTGGAGGTTGGAGCCTCACAAAAGTCCAAGTTGGTGCTTGGCAACTGATTACAACCATCTACATATGGTATCTATTTTACTGCACAATTTATATTAATAAAAGCATTTATTCTTGTTGTTCATCTTGTGTTCTGAATATATATGTTTTAACTGGTAAAATAATAGTCGGAAAAATAAATACTGATTTACCCCCCCTCTTAGTATTTCCAACACTAATCACCCCCGACCTAGATTTTAGAGCTTGAGAAAGAGAGCTCAAAAGAATTAACCAATGTTGTCAGCTGGAACAAGGAATCCAGAGGTCAATCCACCTCCACCCACTAGCTAATCAAGAGAATCTAGAGACTACACCATCTCCACCCTTCAACTGAAACAAGGAATCTAGAGACAACACCATCTCCACCCTTCAACTGAAATAGGGAATCAAGAGACTACACCATGTCCACCTACCAACTAATACAAGAAGTCAAGTTGAAATAGGAAATCCAAAGGCTATAGCACCTCCACCTGCCAGCTAGTCAAGGGAATCCAAAGGCTACACCACCTCCAGCCTTAGAGAACTACCACTAGTACAAAATGGCTAATTAGTTGCTAAAAAAATGACTAAAACTTGCATATAAACAACCATTTTCTAGTCGGTGACTAATAGTAGCTAATTTACAGTATCTTATAACGCGACCAACTTTTAGTCGTTTTTAGCTTAGTCATTAATTGGTTGTCTCAATTTTATCATTTAGTAGTATATTTAGTCATTAATTTGGTATTTAATTTAGTCATTGATGACTAAATATACAAGACAATATATTACTATATGATCACCCGAGAAAACTAATTAATGACCAAAGAAATATGACTAAAATGTTGGCCGCGTTATAATATACTGTAAATTAGCTACTAATAGTCATATATATGCAAATTTTAGTCAACATTTGAAACTAATTAATGACCAACAAAATATGAATAATTTTTGGTTCTGTTATAAGATATCGTAAATTAGCTACTAATAGTTGTATATGTGCAAAATTTAGACATCATTTGTAATCACAAATTTATCATTTGTAGTAGTCATTTATTTTTTTATGGTAGTTTTATATTCATTATATAAACAACTGATTTAGTAGTTTATATTTATTTCATTTACTTTCGTTAATAATCATTATAAACGACTAATTTAGTTGTGTATTCATTTTTATTTGTATTCCTCATTAATCAATATAAAATACCAATTTAGTAGTTTTAGATTGATTTTATGTGTTCATTATTAATCAACATAAATTAATTAGTATGATTTTGCGACTAAAAAAAAGGTCATACAATGTGCTTGTTCATCTAATATGAAAACACAAAGTTACATATATTAATTAAAATACTAAATAATATCAAGTGAAACTATAAATAATTCCAACCACATAAATTATATTACATAAAATATCGTTTATTGCAACATGAGTTTCCAACATAATATTGGTTGGACTACAATTGACACATGAAATATTGTTTCATCCCTTCAAAACATTGTCACTATGTTTTCAAGACATTGCAAGTGAATTCTCCAACTCTGAAGACTTGACCATCAATCTCTATGTGTGTATCTTATGCGGGATATTAGCTATAAGGGTATCACTAGACCAGTTCTCTTCTCCCTCTCTTTTTGTATTTGTCGCTCTAGTGTTATTGTTCTCTTTCTTCAATTCGTGCTTTTTACCATCAATACTAAGTTCCTCTTCTGAAAACGAAAGAAGATACAATGTAGAGTATAAGACATGAAAGAAGATGAATATTGGAATATAAATTAAAGTAGACTATAAAATATTTATACGACATATACCTCAACATCAACAATGTCAATGCCATTTTCCCCCATAAAATCAAGAAACATGAACAAGTTTTCTTCAATTGGGCAATAATGGCCACTATATGGCCAGATGCCTTGTATAAACAAAGTAAATAAAATGTCACAATAGAAAAGAACACCTTAGTAACTTAGTAATGAACACTCAAAAAAATCTTAGGCACAATCATGCCAATTAAGTTACATGCTAAAAAGCTAAGGCTATAGATAACTTGTGAAAACAAATAGTATGAGGTGTGATGTCTAATCCTTGTTGTTTTATTCACAACAACATTTCATTCTATAACACATGACTTGGTCAAGTATATATATATATCCTGTGCTCGAATAACAACATGAAAGTAAACTTTTCTAATAGCCATGAAAATATTTTATCACAAAACAACCAAAAGGATTTCAATTAGTATCGTGTAATATTGATCTCATCTTCAAGACTTGGATGTTGTTTAAATGGACATGATACCAAGTATTCTCAATTTCATAGTTAAAAGACAAAACAAAATCAAAAGAAACATTCAAAATACAATCAAACAATAAAAAGTGTATATCATGGAATGGACATTGCAATTAAAAAAAATATGTTTACCTATCCACCGGTGTCTTTTCTAGCATTCCTAAAACATTTGCTTGCCCAAAATAACTATGAGGTGAAAGAATCACAACATTAAAAACCATAGGAATCCCTACTAGAAACATTTCCATAGTCGATGGCTCATGTTCCTGAAGGATCTCCAACAACAAATGAATCAATTACGAGACGTGATAATAACAATGTACACCATTATCGAGTTGTCTGATGAAATGACAATCTACACCAATGTGTTTAGTGTGCTTAGGAAAGAGTCAAACTAGATTCTTTGCTAATTTTAGAGCACCCTGATTGTCACAAAAAATAATTGTTGGCTTAGTTTTCTCAAACATGAATTCCATAAGTATTTTCTAAGACAAATTGTCTCACATGCTCCTTTTGTTGTTGCCTTGTATTCTGTCTTGTAGAAGAAAGAGAAACAACATGTTTCTTGCTAGCGCATGATGTTTCACTTGTTCCAAGAATGAATACATAACCAATTGTTAAATTCCAATCATCCATCAATCCTACCCAATCATAATCTGCACAGCCTGTTAACTATCCTACATCACTTTCACCATGTAATATTCCAAAATCTATTGTACGTTTAACATATCTCAAAATCAATTTTTTGTTGTTGTCTAATGTCCTACTCTCATATGTGTCATGAACATGGATATGTCTTTGATTACAAAGCTAATAGCTGGCCTAATAGTTGTAGGATAGATCAAACTTCCACTAGTTAACTCAAAATTGACTCATTTGTTGATTTTCACTCAACTTTGGTAGAAAATTTCAGCACTTTCTCCATGGTGTAGAGGAACTTTTACAATCAACGATCCTATGTTTTTCTAACAGACCCTTTCCACACTTAGTTTGTGAATCAAAAATATATGTATTAGCCTTCCAAACTTCTACACCTAACAATAATATCGGAGGCCTAAATTTGTCATATCAAAAGTGGAAAATAATTCAACTTTTACCTAGATAATTACTCCGACCTCATTTGCAAGATCAAAAGAAGTTTTTCTAATTCTAGTCTCTGCATCAAAAGAAAGGATGGTAACGAACCAAAAACATTGAGATGACTAACCTTAACCTTCTTTGCAGACTAAGCCTCCTCTAAGGTCATACTTGGAACAAACATTGTAGGTGATCTATTTAGAAAAAATATAACAATATCAACAACCTCTACCCAATATTTATGAGGAATAATTTTTCTCTCTAACGTACACCTAGCCATCTCCATAATGGTCTAATTACTTCTTTGTACAACTCTATTTTTTCTTGGAGTATAGGGTGTAGTATATTGTCTATGTATTCCTTCTTGACTACAAAAGTTATCAAAATCGTGAGAAGACAACTCACCATCATTATGGATTAGAACATTTGATGCTTCTCCTTGATTGCTTTTCTACCATAGATATTACTAGAACTTGGAAAAGGCATCTAATTCTTAACTTAGGAAATGCACCCACATTATCTTAAAAACTCATCTACAAATAGAAAAAAGTACATTGCATAAAAGGATGATATTGCCTTCATTGGTCCACATATATGTACATGAATTGATTCAAGAAGTACTTTGGCTCTCTAAATCTTTCTTTCATCAAAATGATTTCTATGTTCCTTTGTCATAATGAATTCATATGAAAATGTATGACTCCTTTAAAAACATATATCTAAAATTTGTGTAGTTGCATATCTAAAATCACGTGGAAATTTATGGCTCCTTTAAAAAATGCGACCATATTGGAAACTTCAATGCGATATCTCTATGCTCTAATGTAGTTCACCAAACCATCATTGGACAGTCCAATCCCTAAATCCCTCACTCATTTTCAGCCTTGGTTTATTCAAACCTTGGGTGTGATATCATATCAGAAAAATAAACTAGTAGAGAAGAGAGAGAAAACAATCAAATATTTGTTTGTTGGGCAATAAGTCTTCTAACATTTATACAAGTGAAGAGCGAAAAAGGCTGCATATCGATTTTCCATTAATTTATTGATTAAACTAAAGTAATTTAATGTACTTTTATTTACGTAAATGAAAAAACTATTTACTTGCGTGACCATAATAAATATTAATTATACTAAATCTTGATTTGAAATGACAAGTAAATTGTAATCTTGGCGATAAGTTGTGTGAATTCCTTCGTGAATTTTGTGAAATTAAAACAATTTCAATAGTTATATGCATGTATCCTCTTTATTTATTCCTCTTAAGAATGAAGTTTGTTGGAGGATCAAACAACAAGCTCCGACAATTATATTGAACAATTGGTATCTTATATTTGTTTTTAGTATATTGGTAGTGCTAAAACATGTGATCTTGGGCTAGTATTGAGCAACAAGCACTATGATATATTTGTAGCAGTTGCCAGCATTAATATGAGATATTTATCTCTCTCCCCATTCCATGGTGGTGTTTGGACTCTAAAACATATGTGGTGCTAGAGAAATAGTACTTGCACCTATGGTTAGAGCCTAAGGGAAAGTGGTGTTCAAACACTTGTCTAGTGAACAAGCATTCAACATAATGTGTACATGATAGCAACATATGTAGAAAATGGTTGAAAATTAGATGTCTTCAAGATGAAGGGGAGAATTTTAAGCAAGTTAGGATTTAGTTGTTATGATGTTTTACAAAGCTAGAAAATGTTTACGAATACCATTGATGTCGGAAAGAAAAAAACAATATTTTGACAATTGTATTGGTTTGACGATACTCGACTATGGAATTTGGGAAAACCCTCACCCCAACCAATCCTGACACAATCCAAAATGGTTGGTTGCTAATATCAAGAGCAACCATTATGGAATGGTACCAATGATTCGAAACCAACTGGTTTCTTCAACTGATGTAAACACAATGATTACAGTGTGTATTGGGGGCATATAGGAGGCTTGAAAAGAAATGAGTCAAAATGAAGATGACAACCATGAGACAACTCACATGGAAAGTTATTACCTAGCAACCCAAACAGTTGACTCAAGACAATATTCAAACCAACTGACCAAATGTTGACCCATTTTAGCGGACTGTTGCAAGAACAAACCCATGAAGCCACAACATTCACCAACAACATGTCAAAGAAATAAGTGATCCTATTGAGTGAAGAATATTTATAACTTCATGCTTCAAGTCACAAAAATAAGAAGAAATATACAAAATCAAAGATGTTAATTCATAGGCAATAAAATGTAAGAAAGATTAACAATTTCATGTCCACTTCCCTTTAAATCATGCAATATAGACAAAAATCCATAGATAAGTATAAAAATTAAGAGATTGTGCAAACATTGTTTGGTGCTCTAATATGAACTTGATGTGAGAAAAATGACAAGAGCTTACCAATCATGAATCCATGCATCCACATGATCTCCCATAGACTAAATATAATTACCCATAGTTTCTCTGTGGCGCTTCCATGTGCCTTCAAATTTGATTACAGACATAGGATGAGCCATACAAATTCTAGGTGTTTTTCTGTTATCTCCCTTCGGAGGTATCCACTCTTGAAGCTTACATGGGCCTACATAAGTTGAAGATCATGTAATAATCATATCATGTATGCTTCCTTTATTAAATCAATGATTTCCACTTTAAAAATAACTTAGAAATATATTTGCAAAATAGAGAAAGATGAAAGATACTAAGTTTGATAATTTAGATGATCTTCATTTGAAAGTAGTTAATCATAATGGAAAAATGTTTTCCCATCCTTCAAGCTCAATACTTTGGATGAAAACCAAACATCCTAAATACCCCCTTCATTAGAGAAAGCCTAGAAAGATTTCAATGATTCAACATGATTTTGAGAACCAAACAAGGAATTTAGGTTGTTAACAAAAAAATATTTTCCAAACAGTGTTTTCTCTTATCAATCACAGAGGAAATGATTAAGGATATTCTAATGTTAAAGAAAATATCATAGAAGTGAAAAGATCCTTGCTAGATCACCATCCTCCACATGTGATCCCTCCTGAAGTGATCCCTCCTTGATGTCGTTAGCCTTTGAAGCAAATGGCTCCTTGTGATTGTTAGAACTAGGTTCAGTTTCAAGAGTTGTTGTTCCCCCCTTGCAACTGTCTTTGTAATAGAAACAATTACTACAAGTTGGGTTGTACGAAGAGATTGATTCTTCTTATGAGCTTCCACATCCTTTTTTGTTGAGATATCATATTGTGAACAATCTAGCATTTGTGTGGCGTTCTTCTCCACATGCTTTGACAATTCCGTTGCAGGATCCTTCAAGCCTTCTTTTGTATTCCTTGAGATTTCATTCTTGAATGCATCTCTCTTATCCTTCGACTTGTAACATTTAACAATATTTTCGTTTTTAATAACAATTTGTTGAGTTGGTGTTTCACTGTGAACATTATCATATTTTTAAGTATTTTCTTCTTGGTCCATTAACTTCCAATAAGAATTTGGAACAACTTCTAGTAAAACATTCAACATTAATGGAACAAGATAACCCATGGCCACAAAAACTCTTGCTTGAGATACAACTTGTGCATCTAGATTAGTTGCCCTCATAACTGCATCCAAATTCTCTGCCCTCTTTGTAGTAGCAAAGCAACTTCAACCCTATTTTTTGTAGCTTCTCTGGTAGTTGCAATGATTGAATAGGAATGGCCTTGGATGCCTTCAAGCAATCCAACTTCACTAGATAAAATAGCATCATGTTTATCATCAGAAATCAAAGCCTCCATTGCCATGTGATTTGCTTGTAAAGCAACATCGGATGCAATCTTGGCTGCTGTTGTTATAGCCTTAGTGACTGATGAACTAGTTGTTGTTACCACAACTGCAGAAGCAAGCTTAGCTTCATAGTCCAAAAATAATCCAAAATTATTTTGAGATGCTAAATGTAACGCATCCTGTAAAACTTTTGTTGTTTTTTTCAATGAGCAACTAATCAAGTTTTTTCATCAGTACTATAATTGACCGATAAATTCCAGGCTTCAACAATGAACAAGGATCCTAAATTGAGATGAAGTGCCCAATATTGATCAAAATCATACGATAAATCAAAAGGGAGATTTAATCATATTCTTATCTATGATCATTGCCTACTACAATAGGAAAATATCTTTTGCTACTTATATTTACATATCTTACATAAATTGTCTACATGTTAGTCTTGTTGGACTGCATTCCAAGTGCCCAATTGTACTGTATAATCTATCTCAATTATAGGACAATATGAACTAGTGAACCAAGAATATATATTCAATACTAGAGTTAAGCTATACTACCTAGAAAATAGTGCCATATTATCCACTGTGAAATTCTTATCATAATTCCTGGGAGGTAGAGGCCTTCTCTGCCCCAATTATGAAATGAAAATTATGGAAGTATTATAACAAAGATTTTCCTTGCAATACTCCACGAGCATGATCTCTAAATGGAATATTTTTAGTCAATTTAAAGCATATTAATAGATTGCATTACTTGGCATTTATTTCTATTGTGGCAGTGTGCTTTTACTACACAGTCAATTTGGTTATTGATTTGTCCAACAGACAACTAATCTGCCAATTCTTGTATAAATAGAATCCTCAGTAAGATGTTTATAATGAAACATTTGGCACCAAAATCAAAAGGTTTACATTTGGAGTTCGAGTGGAGCAACCTATAACAAAATTCTTACTGGATTAGATCTAAGGAGTTGTGCCTCAAAGAGATATGAATGACAGCCATTGCAAAAATCCCAATTTCTCAACAATCATCACCATCATCTTGCAGGCCAACATAATCCCATATTCTAGAAGGTCCAAGACCCAAGATGTTTTGTCGAGAAAAAAAGTGATATCTGAGAGAAAAAAATTAAGCTTTTGATTCTGTAGTACCCTTGAATGAGGCACATTCCTTTCACTCATAGAAATGGGTTTGGTTTAAGATCATTTTTCCATGAATACTCAAGTGTTCATAGTAAAAAAAATATTAAATAAAGGTACTAGATAAGATGAGCATCAATCAACTACATAAAGAGCTAGGAAATTGGACATGCTTGGAACCAAGCAATGTTGCAATGGCCATAGAAAAAGTACACAATTAACAATAACATATAAGAAATTTCTATCATTTGAATTATCCTTTTTCAAAATAGGGGCTAGCATAACAAAGATCCACCATGGTAGAAATAAATAATATTAGGCCAAAATATATGCCTTTTGAATCTGCCTTTTTTTCCCCAGCATATTAGACAGGCACTTTGTGGGAAACATGGTAACATTGACGACATGCCCCTATTCTTCCAAATAACAAATAATCAAGCGTTGAAATTCACATGTTTTCCCTTAAAAAAAATCAGATAAGGCAGAGTAGTCACATCTTCATTCCATAATTTATTCTCCATGAGATACTGCAGAGCTATGGTAGGAAATTACAATGCATAGGTGGGGAACCCATCATAGTTAATCATTCACAACATTCTACATGTTTTTTTTTATCCTTTGTATCTCTTTTGCTTGAATTAATTATTTGTTACCCTACTTTTGATATCATTATTTTTGTTTTATTCTTGTATGTTTACTATAAAATACCCTATGTAGATTTTTCCCCATGGAATGAAAAACTAATGCAGGCTCCCTCCTATAAAAAGTAATTGAGGCATTGGAAGATGATTCTTCATATCACCAATTAAGTCTAGGAAAAGCATACTTTTTCCATTACCACATACACACTCTATACCAAAGTAGGGTAACTGGACCCAAAATAAACCAACAAACTTGGCATGGAGCTTATTTCCTAATCTCTTTAATGATCCAACCATCCCCGAAGATTAAATTTCGGTGATATCAATCCACCAAAACACTCAAACTATCTTCATTTTATATCAACCTAAAGGGAAGGTAGACTTAAAAACCCTAGATTTGGATTTAAAAATAAATATTCATGTGCAGAGTGGAGACTTGGATTTAATCATATAGTGCCATAAGACCTTATGCTTGTACGATGAATCAATTTAAGTAGATGGCAAGATTTCCTTGGCAATGGATATATACGTTGGGATTAAATAAGAAATGGGATGGCATGCCACTAGAATACAATAGGTGATAATATAATTCTTTTGACTTAGGAAATTGCATGTCGTTGTTTCCATATGATCAAATGGAAATGTTGTTAGGGAAAGTTTACGCAGTAGCAAGTCATACTTGAGAACAACACTCAATTTTCATGACTGGTGCACAAAACCATGCCAAGAAATAATGCTTTGTGACTATGAGAATCACCAATATGTGTGTTGGTGTACACATATTTCTTTAAAAACATCAAAGAAATTGGCAAACATTCAGTTAGTGTGGTGGTTAGGTATGTCTATGTTTAACAACCATTTCTTTTTGTAGAAATTTCATGAATAATATGACACTTATTCACAGAGATTATCCTGATTATACACTAATTGCGGAATACATGTATAATACATAACCTCCTCTGCGTTGATCATCAATTTAGCAGTATTAAGAAACATTCACATGCGCACATTAAAGCATCAATCACATATATCAACACAATATGTACCCGGGGAAAGCATAAAGCTGAAAACCCCCAACTATCTGTATATTATATTGATTGAGAACATGTAACAATACATAGTACAATACTCCTCACAAGTACTCAGTACTATCTCCACCTGTTACACACAAACTAGCTCAGATCTGAATCAATCACTGGCTTAAATCTCCTCCGTTGCTTGCCTGCCTCCACTGCATAATCCTGCATGAGAATACTGATGAATGAATCATCCAAATTCGTATTTCCCTTGGATATACCACGCAATCCTCATTGGCAATACTCAATCCATTGATTGTGAAAATCTCATGCACAACTATAGTCACAATTGACAGCTGTCTTGCCCTTTCACTCACCTCTAACACTTGTCACCACTGAACTGTCCATGCACTGAGTTAACTGATGTATTCTTCAGTTTCTTTATGAGTTAATAATTAGTGAATTAATTAATAACTAATTCACACCACTCATCGCTTAGTCTATTGATCAATTAGACTAAATACAACTAATTCAACTAAGTCAAACTGAACACAACTCCATCAACTCCTGATCCAACTCCACAGAACTCAATCACTGAAGTCCTAACTGAATTCCTCCATGCAATAGCTCAATTAAACCATAAGAACCATGCATTTCCTTCTGGCAGTGACATGTGCCACATCCGTAGCTCAAACTGAAGTGCTCCAAGAGGATAAGATAATGTTTATAGTCTAAATATTATTTAGAGCTAATAATATTTGACTGTTCTATTTTTAGACTGGCAGTCTAAAAATAGACTCTGCCCATATGTCTAAAAATAGAGTTCCATCTATTTTTACCAACTTGACCAATCATCAACAAATATCATTTTGCAACTCATAGACCATGATCCATATGTCTAAAAATAGACTTTGCGCCAAAAATAGCCTGCGGGACCACTTAGTGAAGGCGACTTCTTTTCACTAAGCTCCATCATCTTCTTGCATTTTCAACACTTTTCAAATGAGAAAAGTGTAACATTTCAAGCACTGTACCCCATTATCAGTGAGAAGAATCATGTGCATTTAGGAAATTTCCTAGACATCTCCATGAAAGACACATGCATGTTTTCAATAATTTCCCACAATGAAAGAGATTTACAAAGTTTCCACTAACATCTGGTTACACTTAGCATTGCCTTTCACAGTGAGGTATATGTGTGTGGAAGGATTAAGTTCTCTATTAATGTTGGAGTTTCCATTCCTAATTTTCCAAATTATAGCAGTGTATAACATCCCATATAAATGGGTCACTAATAACTAACAAGGACTACTTAGGTGGGCTCACAAGAACACTTTTAAACTTCATTTCAGACCATAGATTAAGAATTACCACGCCTTGGATTTGTGCAAGAATGACAATTTCATTTGCTGGAAAACTGTGAAAACATTGATAAAACAACATTGTGGATAAGAGCAGCCATTTAGATACCATGAGCATGGGTGTGAGCTGAAACCAAGTGTAATGAAGATCCAAGTAGAGAAATGCACATAGCCAAAGGATGGAACACCATGGAAGAAAGCATTGTGCCCCAATCCTGTTCTGCTTTGAGACCCAAAATCAGAGATATGCAGTATACCTAAAATTATAGTGAAGTTGGAGCTAATTACATAAATTTTTTCACAGTGAACTAGTTCACTGTTACCAAAATATGTTTTACATCATCAGGATGAAAATAGATTCAAAGAAAGGTAGGTAGGAAGACCTTCTAAAGTTGGTGTAATTTTAAAAAATACTAAAAATGGTGTGTCTTGGGAATTGTACAAAGAGTATAAAGTTTGGGAGCATGAATTTGTGGGTCAAGGATCTTATGAAAAATAAAAAAGAACAGTACACATTACAACCCCACTGTAGAAAGATTTTCTTTACTCTTGACTTTAGCCACCTTTCTTTCCCGCTGCATCCCTATGTTTATCATCTACAACTTTGGCTTGAACTAAGAGATGTTTTTCTAAATCTTAATAAAAACATAAATAGTATGCGATCATAGCTTTTGATCAATGATGTTTCTTGTCATTTTAATTTTTTTTATAGAGGGTAAAATACTTTTACAAAATCAATCATTTTATATTTTTTTTATTCATGGAGGGTACAAAGAAGATGCTTTATGAATAGAGGATAATCACAATTTTCTAGGAGTTCAAGGCCTTGTTCTACTCAGGGATTGAATTCACCAGTAATTGAGTTTGAAGTGGAGGATTCTCACATGGCTATGGATGGTGGGGAGGAATTTGTTATAGGGAAATTCATCACCGGTTGTGAGAGGTCATATGAGATGGGGTCGTCCTTCAAGGAAAAGTAAGGAATATAAGAAGAAGAAGAACTCTGATAATTCTTCACATCTAAGAATGCATTTAGATTTTGTATTTTGTAGTAAAAATATCATGGCTGTGAATATCCTCGTTGTGGAAGTTGAAAGAGGGTGGAGAGAATGTGGTGCTCAATTTGTGCTTGAAGCTTCAGACCATAATGAGTGGATGCTTACTATAAAACTATCTATATTTACAAAATATACCTGTAAGGCACAACAAATTGTTACACCCATGCTATGATATGGAGTGGTGGGAAGGATTGGAGCTTAGAGTTTCTTGATAGCAAACAATGGGCTCTATTCAAAGAATTGCATGAACAATTCCACAATCGGATTTTGCAAGCTACCTCAGTGAGGAACATACCAATACCTGGAGTGCGCAAGATAGAGGAGAGCTTCCACCTCCCTCCTAGTTGCATGTCATTCTTTACCTCATAACCATGGTTAAAACCACAAGGAAACACCTTAGGTAGTTGTTGTGGATTCCCCTTCCTGCAAATAAACAAGAAAAAATACTAGACCCACCAGCAATATGACCAAGATGCCACCTTACACAATCATCCACATAACTTAAGACGCAAACACTTGATTCAACATAGACTCTGTCAAAAGAAAAAGAAGGCACAAAAACCTATAAATGAGAATCAAAGCTTGTCACCATTAAACACAAAGAGAGACCCATGTATACCGACAAGCCCCAAAAACCAAAATGCCAAGCATAACCCCTTAATTCTAGCCACTGAAATCCTTCTAGACTTTTTACAGACTTAGCACACCAACCTCCTAACTTCACCAACCATATAATGGACCTTTGTTTATAATTGAGAAAAATGAAAGCTCAATGCCCAAAAGAACATGCACAAAACTAAAAAACCCTCACCTTGCAAGACAACCTGTGACCAACCTATCTAACCCCAAGACAAAGACATAAAGACCCTAGAACTAGAATCGTGCCATTTTCAAAGGCCCCTCTAAGATCAAGTAAAGCCTTCCTTTGATGAGCTTCTCTTTCTAGCAATTTCGGCCCTAGTGATTTCTCTAGCAACTTCAACCTCCAACAACTTCTTTTGCAACTTCGACCTCCAATAACTTCTTCTGCAACTTCGACCCCAAGTAGCTTCCTCTGCAGAAACCCTATCTCTTCCACATGTGGAAAAGATAGTGATTTATCCATATTTTCTCCCTCACTTGAATTGATCTTTTCTTCTTAGAGACTCGGCTTCCAAAGTAATACAATTGATTCCCTAACTTGACTTTTGTAATTCGATCTTAGCCACTACAATAGGTGCCCCTAGTTTTCTCACACATGTGAAGGATAGAATCCCAAAGAATATCCAAAACTTCTCTTTCCTTTTCTTCTTCTATTCCTCCTCTTATTTGCACCTTTTTCTTTTCCTTGATCAAACTTCTTGTGTGAAGTGTGAGAGTCCTTCAAGTGAGGTCAAAGTCTCTAATATATAGGCTTCTCTTCTAGGTTGAATAGCTGCTTGGAGGCCAACTTGTTCTCTCATCAAGATCGATTTTATCTTTGCTTGTTGACTAGGTCTTGGAGGGTCTTTTGACTTTACATAAATTTTCTTTACAATAAATAACATGCTTAAAAGGGTCTTCATACATGGGAATCACTCAATTGACTTGTACATTCAATGATAGGCCCTAGAAGCACTTAATGGGTGCTTGACCTATAAACCACATAACCTTGAGCATGAAACTCATGCATCAAGAATGAAAAAAATAAATGTATTTTCTCTTTAATATCAAATACCTAAAATCATGATTACATGTCATTTTGAAGACGAAACCTAGTTACATATTCCAACACATTTTTAATATGATTAATTTAACATGGAAATTACCAAATAGGTTGAAATTGAAATGAAAGAGAAACAATAACAAACCATTTACACAAAAAACATAAGAACTACCTTGGGAAAATCATTAATTGTGTTATGTGAGTCATAAAGTGGAAGGTACATGGAATTATACCTTTGAATATTTTCCAAGGAAGAAATTGCATAGGTGAAGGCTATAAGATATATCATTGAAGGTAATGAAGATGACATGGGTGGTAATGAAGAAGATGTGACACTTAACTGATAGCAAGAGTTGGGCCCATGGCAACCCAAATATGTTTGGACTCACTGTTTATTGGGTCAAAGTGAGTCAAACTTGTTGATATCTAAGTAATTAGTGTACCATGAACTCCATGGAAGAGTCATGCTTGTAATTCATGGCGTGCAGAACAAATAATAATTCTAGGGATACAAACCTACAACACAATATTACTAGACATACATCTTCAATCCAAGGCATAGATGGTACAAATATTCAATATGAATTGGCCCTCCAATGGCCAACCTAATGTACACCTACAACTAGACATCATTTCCTCGTCTCTTTGAAAATCCTCTTAGATTCTTCCAACATGTTTTATCTTTAAAAATATTGAATTTATAGGGACACATTTCGAATAGTAATGGATCATCTTCCACCTCTTTCATGCCCCTAAAGTTCCTTGTAGTTTTCTTCTACCTCACTTACATAATGACTCCTTTTACTATCTTGGCTCCAATCATGTATGTTTCATTAATTCATTGTTGGGTAGCGGAGGCCCCGCGTAACGGTTTTGGGGCTTAAAGCCCACAAGTCAAGGTAATGATATTGTAAAAAGTTTCGTGAAGTGCGCGGAGCGCGAAATGTAATAAGTCGAGTCAAAGGGTTGTCCGCCCAAAAATAATGTAAATTAATAGGAAGTGAGTTGACCTACCCATAGTCTGTGGACCGTGGGAATGTATAAATAGAGCGAGTCTCTAAGGATAGAAAGTAGTTTTTGGGGAGAGATCTAATGTGTTATGGGTTTGTGAAAGCAATATTCACTCTGAGTCTGTAAGTGCGAGTCGTGAGGGTTAGTAGTTAGATAGAGGCTCCGCAGCTATGTGCGTTGAGGCCTAGTAGAGTCTGCAGCTGTGTGTGCGGACCCCTGCAACTGTGTGCGCAGGGCCAAAAGTGGATTGTACTGAAACAAAGACATTAATAAAGATAAGCTGGTTCTGAATTATCGTGTGGGTTCTGAAATATTGTGGATCTGTTTATGTTCTTGTCTATGCATCTGTTATGGTCTATGATTTTATGTCTGTCCTTAAGAGTTATGTCGGTGCGCGCTGGTTATAACTATTAAATGTTTGCTTAAAGACCATAAGAGTAGATCAGATCTATAATAATCGCAGTAATACTAAGAAGTCTAAGAAGCGCTGCCTCGTTGAGCTTCATGAAGGATAGAACGTCATGTAGAGTAGTGCGAGTGTGTAAATCGGTTCGCGACCCCTCCAGACCACATAAGGACATCCCAAGGGTGTAGAAACCTGGTTTCACGACCCTCCCCTACTACCTCGGGTGAGACTTCAGCCCGTGCTCTGCGAACTATTGCCAAAAGGGTCGGTAGTGCGGTATTTTCTTGGCTAAATCACTTTTGAACCTAGGTCAGGCCCCAACAAGCAAAAAATGGTTATGTTGCTGGGACCGAGATCTTCCTAAGGGATGTCTAACGTCAAAACTTTGGAACCCTACAAAGAGAAAAATTGAAGATTGATTGGATCAAAATCTATACGAGTTCGTGGTTGACCTCAACACACGTGCGCATACCACCTCCGCCAAACCAAAAGTTTAACATGGCGAGCACGATCAAGTCTCCTGTATTGGAAGGAGTAGGGAGCGAAGATCCAAAACAGTTTTGGTTCGTAGTAAGGGCAGTATGGGAAGCGCACGAAGTTACAGACAATAACATTAAAAAGGCTACCTTGGTGAGTACACTGTAGGATCATGCGCTGACGTGGTATATCAAGCACTCTAGTGATCACCCAAATGCGGGAATAGCAGAGATTCAGGATGCATTGAACAAAGAATTTAGCCAGCTGAAATCAGATATACAGTCAATCATATGGTTCAAGGAGATCATGATGCTACCAGGTGAAACCCCTTAGGACCTGGATCAAAGATTGAAGAGTACGATCTGAGAGGCTAACATGACGCTAACAGATGTGCAACACTGCGCATGGTTTGTGGCATCTTTAACGCCGCATTTGAGAATGACGCTATCACAGTAGAAGATCTCGACCCAGGCTGAAGCATTAGAGATAGCGATGAGGTTGCATGAGACTCCAATACAGGATCCTGGGTTGGGAGTTAAACAGATCCACGCGCAAATACAAAACCTATGCTTGGAGATGTAGAATTTGAAACAGGAGAAGGTGCCCCAGCCAGAAGCGCATGAAGAAGTATGGTGCATAAAATGGAGAAGCCAGGGCCACGATAAGGATCATTGTCTAGTATTTGCGAACTATTTGGTGGAGGGGGTGGGGACCAATGTCGTTGCGACCAGAGGCACAAGGGGAGCCAAGCACGACACCCTCACTCTAGTGCACGATTTTTCAGGTGGGAGGAAAGCACACCACGGACAACTATCACCTACTATAAAATTTTACCTAGACCCCCTAGTAGCTATTTTGCAATTTTTGTAGATCGGTGGGCCACGATGAACGAGACTGCCACAGTTATGAATTGTTGATGGATCAAACACCTGCCTACAAGATGCAGACTGAGGCGCGAGGTCAGGATCCAGCTGCAGCGATAGCACGGGGTGGTTTCTAGGGGCGAGGACAAGGACGGGGAGGAATGGGGCCAGGAAGGGGCTGCGGGCAGTTAATCTGTTATAACTATGGAGGACCAGAGAACTATGTGCATGACTGTACCAACTCGAACAGAATATTGTGCCCCTACTGCGAGCAGTTCGATCTTGAAATGATAGATTGCCCCACGCTGATAGTGCAGATACGTGAGAAAAGGGCAGCACAACCTACGCTGACGCAGAACATCCAAATGATGAGGTCCGAACCGAGCGAGGAAGGCCCCAACGTCAACATGATGCTCAAAAGGGGCATGACGACAGGGGAAGATAAGGGGAAACTAATCGAGGAAGTCCTAGGGGTTCGCAAGACCCCTACAAAGCAATCTGAGTTTGACTTGGAACGCGTGAAGAAGAAATTTATGGAAGTTAAGAAGATCTTCGCGGGGATCTCTACTTCAGGTAGTAAGGATCAACCCGAGCCGAAAATAGATCCCTCGATGCTAACTACCTTTTTAGAGACATGTATGAAGTTTCTACGTGACAATAAGGCAGTTAAAGGATTATAAGAGTTGATAACTAGGTGCGTAGGGTCAAGTGAACCTCGCGTGATCCAGAAGTTGGGAAAACATGTTTCGCACATTGGACAATAAATGCGATTAATGGCGCAGATTGGCAACTATGAGATGGATCAGATCATTCTGGACTTAGGCTCGGATGCAAATGTGCTACCTAAACAAACATGGGAATGCATGGGCAGGCCCACATTACAATGGTCTCCTTTTCAATTATGGATGGAAAACCAACAAAAGATCTTGCCCATGGGGAGATTGCAAGGATTCATAGTGGATATAGAAGGCGCGAGCACACAAACAGAATTTGAGGTAATAGAAATTGTGGATGACAGTAACCCTTACCTCACATTGTTAGGGATAGACTGGGCCACAAATATGAATGGAGTCATTAACTTAAAGAAACGGAAGATGATATTCGAAAAAAAGTCCCTACGCGTAGTTATCCCACTAGATCCAGCTGAAGGAGCACGCTACACTCAACCTGTACGCGACAATGGAAGTGATGATGACTTGGATTATATCTACAAAATAACTGCGCAATATCAGGATTGGGTAAATTAGACTGCGGAGGGACAACTACCGTGGGTGCGCACAGATTCCTTAGATTCAGAAGAAGAAGACGAACACTGGCATAATCGGTTGAGCCAGATAACAACACTAAACTATAATATGATGACTAAATCACTGCATTGTGTATCAATTTAGGATCAAGATCTACCGACGTATGATGGCTTGACAATAGTGGACGAATACCTGAAAAAATTTGAGAACGTGGTACCAGAGCACTAGATGTTCGATGCATTAAAGTGGGTGTTACGTGTAACACCTACGTGTTGGTGGGGAACACATGAAGGGACCTTTGAATACTGGCGCGGCTGCAAAAGGATGATGCAGATAAGGTTTGGGAAGCCAGAACTATGAATCACCGAGAAATACGATGGATGTGATGACCCGTGCATGCATCTCACCAAATGGATCAAGTCCTATGGAGAAGAACCCCAGTTGGAGCAGGTACACTTATTTTATCATACCATGTATGTCATCCCAAGGAACTGGTATACTGAAATAGAACTCCGACATGGTACAGGTGAATGGGATATCTTGCATGAAGGGTTTTTTTTAACATTCTTATTTGAGGACCAATGGATGGATACTGTTGACGATGCGTTGCAAGTTGTGAAGGCTACTATTTTCAAAATACCACTAGAACCAGAAGAAATAGTGTAGCCAGAGTGGTCGCATCAGTTGAGCCAGGCCCTAGAATGTTACAACGTGCAGGTAGAAGATGACGATGACGATCCCAGAAACATCCATATTCTAGAAACAGAGGGGAGTCACGAGGTTTGCGGACCAGCGACCGAGGATCCTGACATCACCACGCCACTGAAAACGAAACAGGTAAATATTGGTACAGATGAGGAGCCGAAGTACCCGACACTATGAGACTATTGGGATGATGCCATGGTGGATAAGGTTGTCGAGTTACTTCGAGAATATCAAGACTTATTCTAGACCAAAATCACGGAGTTAAAAGGATCCTTGGCGACCTAGGAGTGATGAAAATAACTCTGAAACCTGACGCGAAGCTAGTTAAGCAGTGTCTATACCGCCTGAATCCGAAGTATAAGGAAAAGGTCCGCAAGGAAATGGACAAAATGCTGGCAGTAGGAATTATTGAACTCGTGGAAGAATCCGACTGGGTGAGTCCTATGATAGTGTAGGAGAAGAAATAGAAGGGCAAAATTCGAATCTGTGTGGACCTCTGAAAACTGAATGACACCTGTGTTCATGACCCGTTCCCAACGCCATTTACAGATGAAGTTCTAGAGAATGTTAGTGGACAAGAAGTGTACTCATTTATGGATGGGTTCTCACGGTACCATCAGATCAATATCACGCCAAAAGATGGAAGCAAGACCACCTTCGCGACTGAATGGGGATGTTTTTAGTACACGGTTATGCCCTTTGGATTAAAAAATGCCCTTTGGACTATATTTTGGCTAGTCAAGAAACATATTGCAAGCTTACGGTTAATGTTGGATAAGTGTTGACGAAACTAGATTGCGCTGAACCTTAAGAAATGCACTTTCCTCGTCCCCTTTGGAAACTTGCTCGATCATGTGGTATGCCAAGAAGGCTTGATGGTGGATCCCGCGAAGGTTGTTGTCATACTCAATCTGGAGGCGCCGCGAAGTGTTAAACAACTGCACGCCACATTGGGACACACTAGGTACTACTGAAAGTTCATCAAGAGCTATGCACAAATCACGACACCAATGGAACAGTTGTTGAAAAAGGATGCTACATATTGTTGGAATGAGGAATGTAAGAAGAGTTTGGAGGTTCTCAAGGAAAAAATGGCATTCGCGCCCATTCTGGTCTTTCCAAAGTGGGACATCGAATTTCACGTACATGTTGATGCATCGCGTATTGCGTTGGGCATTGTACTTACGCAGGAAGGTGTGGAAGGTGTTGGTTACCCGATTGCGTTCACGAGCCAACAACTGTTAAAAGTTGAAAAGAACTATTCTATTACTGAGCGCAAAGGATTGGCGATGGTATACGCACTCCAGAAATACCACCACTATCTGCTGGGTGGGCACTTTAAAATGTATACTGATCATTTCGCCTTGAAATACTTAATGAATAAGCCTGTGTTGGGGGGGCGTATTTGTAGATGGTTTTATTGTGTCAAGAATATGATTTCAAAGTCATAGTGAAGTCGGGACGTCTAAATGAAGGCCCAGATCACCTGTCTCGAATTGAGAATGGTGAAGAGCCCACAAATTTAGAAGAAGGACTACCCGATGCACAACTTTATGCTATGCGCATTGCTGATGGCCACTTTGAGGACATAATCCACTACTTAACCACAAGGACCGCGCCGTAGGGGTATTCAGTTCAACAGAAGAAAGAACTGGTGATATGTGTAGTAGACTTTACTATTATTGCAAGGCACCTCTACAAAATGGGCAACGATGAAATATTACGAAGGTATGTACCTGAATTTGAGTGAGGACAGATCATGCCGAAGCACATGGGGGGGTTGCAGGAGGACATTATGCGGGACGCGCCATAGCACAGAAGATTCTTCACACTGGACTATGGTGGCCAACTCTACATCAAGACTCAAAAGCGTACTGTTGGGCCTGTGATGTATGTCAACGGACTGGGAAACAATCACGGAGGGACAAAATGCCGCTCAAGCCACAGATAATCCTGCAACCGTTTGAAAAATGGGCGATCGACTTTGTGGGGCCTATTACACCTCAAGGAAGGACGGGTGCATGTTATATCATCACCGCGACAGAATACTTGACTCAATGGGTGGAAGCACAGCCAGTTAAGGACTGCACGACTGCTACAGCTATGAAATTTTTGTTTGGAAATGTGTTGACGCGGTTTGGATGCCTAAAAGTTCTAATGAGGAACCGCGGAATGCACTTCTTGAATGAGACTATCAGCACACTCACTGATGAATTCCAGATATATCATCAACAGAGTACGTCGTATCATCCCCAATCAAATGGGACCGTCAAAACTTTCAACAAGATTTTGGAGACTGCGTTGACCAAGGTATGTAATGCACAGTGAAACGATTGGGATTTGTGCATACCTACTGTGCTATGGGCATACCTAACCACATGCAAGAAGTTGATGTTTAGACACCTTTCCAGTTAGTCTATGGCAAGGAAGTCGTTATGCCAATGGAATATATCATACGCATTTTCTGAATAGCAGCGATGACAGGCATGGCAAACCACGGGGATTTGGAAAAAAGGCTCGCACAACTAGAAGAACTTGAGGAGGAACAGTTTCTGGCAGGATTCCATCAGCAGGTACAGAAGCAGTGGGAAAAAGCTTGGCACGATCGCCATATCAAGTTGTGCACGTTCAAAGAAAATGATCTCGTATTACTATATGATAGAAAGTTCAAGAAATTCCCTGGAAAGCTACGAATGCATTGGTTGGGACCCTATGTAGTCAAAGAAGTCATAGATGGAGACACGGTCCAACTCGGCAAGCTTAATGGAGAGCCCTTCCCAAGCAGAGTAAATGGCAGTCTCCTGAAGCTCTACACGGGCAGGTCGATGGCCTGACTAACCGACCGACGTACAATCTCAGTGCTCCAGACAGTTGAAAGAGAGTGTGGGATGATAAAGCAGTTTGTGAGGGAGCTGCGTGACAATAAGGGTGCGCATAGAATCGGTATTTCACAAGGGTCGCTGTTGTGCAGAAGGGGTTGTGCTGCTGCGTGGATACACATAAAGGTGGCTGTTGCTATCACTGTTCATGACAATATGTAACGTTAAAGTGGCAGAAAAGGAGGGAACGACTGAATTTGAATCTCAACATGCCTATAAATTGCAAGGGGCAGCCATCGCACGATCTGTGGTATCGAGAAAAGTGAGCTATTGTGCCTTCCCACCAGTATGGAACTGTTGATCATTGTTGCCAAAGGAGTAAGCCTCGGGGTTGTAATATGGCAACTGGAGATGTAGGACCTTCTGGATAGTGTGGTGTCGACAGCCGCGGATGTTGCGGCAAGTTCAGCACCAAGGGTAGGGGAGGTAATGGAAATCCTTATACACGAAACATAACTGGTCCAGATGCCACTGCCTAAACCACGGGTTAGTCGACGACCCATGAAAGATAAGGCAAAGACCATGAATAGTGAGACAAATGAAGGAATTGCAGTTAACAGTTCATCTATGATGCACCTTGAAGATTGGGATCTCACAGACAGTAGCATCTTTCTTGCAAAAATGCAACACAAGCTGCAGCAAACATTGTGTATAGTAGACCAGAAATTGGAAACTTGTTGTGTTGGGATGAAGAGTTCCCGCATGCGGCACCCCAGCTTGAGCTAAAGTCTTATGAGGGGGTGCTCTGTGTTAACTGACTAGAGTAGAATGAGCATCATCGGTTGTGCGAATTAGTAGAGGCAATGGAGCAGGAGCTTGAAGAAGAGTTGCAGGAGACAAAGAGGGAGCAGCAGAACATAGTGTGTCACTCACAGGGATGGTGGACCGTGAAGCCTTGGCAGCGCATATCGCCGCATCGACGAGTGACTCGGGACTAGTCACGATGATTGTGTTGGGGGCCTTTTGGGTAACGGAGGCCCCGAATAACGGGTTTTGGGGCTTAAATCCCATAAGTAAGGGTAATGATATTGTAAAAAGTTCCGTGAAGTGCATGGAGCGCGAAATGTAATAGGTCAAGTCAAAAGGTTGTTCGCCCAAAAATAATGTAAATTAATAGGAAGTGAGTCGGCCTGCCCATGGTTTGTGGACCATGGGAATGTATAAATAGAGTGAGACTCTAAGGATATAAAGTAGTTTTTGGGGAGAGATCTGATGTGTTATGGGTTTGTGAAAGCAATATTCACTCTAAGTCTGTAAGTGCGAGCCGTGAGGGTTAGTAGTTAGACAAAGGCTCCGCAACTGTGAGCGTAGAGGCCTAGTAGAGTTTGCAGCTGTGTGCACGAACCCTTGTAGCTGTGTGCGCAGGGCCGAAAGTGGATTGTACTAAAACAAAGATATTAATAAAGATAAGTTGGTTCTGAATTATCATGTGGGTTTTGAAATATTGTGGATCTGTTTATGTTCTAGTTTATGCATCTGTTATGATCTATGATTTTATGTTTGTCCTTCAGAGTTATGATGGTGCGCACTGATTATAACTATTAAATGTTTGCTTAAAGACCATAAGAGTAGATCAGATCTATAATAATCACAGTAATACTAAGAAGTCTAAGAAGCGCTGCCTTGTTGAACTTCACGAAGGACAGAATGCTGTGCAGAGTAGCGCGAGTGTGTAGATCGTTTCGCGACCCCTCCAGACCACATCAGGACATCCCAAGGATGCAGAAACCTGGTTCCAGCTCCCTCCCCTACAACTTCGGGTGAGACTTCAGCCCGCGCTCCATGGACTATTTCCGAAAGGGCTGGTAGTGCGATATTTGCTTGACTAAATCACTTTTGAACCTGGGTCAGGCCCCAACAAGCCAACATTCATCTTAGAGAACCTTTATTGCATAGTTCCACTCATATCTTGGAAGTGTCAACTGTAGAGCCTTAAGGGAGGTTCCATAATAGCTACATCAAGAGAGGCATCATATACTTTAATGGTACAATATTTTTGTACTTAAAGTATTTCATTGCATATCTTTAAAATAGCAGATTTTATGTTTATTGCTTATACAACATACATATCTTTGTATAGGAGATCAAGGCAAGTCTTTCCTTGAGATAATTTAGAGTGAAGTGCGAATATTTGCAACTCCCTTGAAGACTATCATAACTCTCCACTTTAGTTCAAGGAGTTTCATTATGTGGAGTAACAAATTCAAAGTGAATTCCTTCCATTATTCTCTTTGTGTTACTTGCATTAAGGTCTATAGTGCACAAAAGGATTTGTTGAATAATAAAACCTAATTGGTTGAATTTTCTTTGCTAATTTTCTTGTGAAACCTAATCTACACTCTGAGTCAATATCCTAATTAACCTAATTAATTCATTTATTCATTAAAATTTGAAGTAGTCGAACCGTACAAGTTAAATGGATGATAAATACCGATAGGCTTAGGGAACCAATGCAAACAATAAAGAGAATCGTGGCAACATGGTTGGTAAGAATTCAAATATTAGGGTTGGAAGTTAGCTACGCCACTAAAAAACCTTTTAATAATGCAAAGATGCAAGTAACTTAATAAATTTAACTACAACCTTTCATTAAAAAATGATGGAGAATATTATTCTTCTTCCTTTTTTTTGGAGAAAGTAAGGCCTTTTATATTATGACTAAGCAAATATATATAGCAATTTTTTTCGGCTACTAGCTTACCACTTGGGAGACCATATCGGTAGCATAAGTTCAAAATTTATTGTTAAAGGTGTTATGGATAAACATATTTTGTTTCAAATGGAATTAAAACTATGAACTAATAGAAAACATAAACTTATAATCATAAAGATAACAACCCCCTAAGTTGTGCTTCTATTCAGATAATATCCACCTGGAAAAGTATTTTTTGTTCACTATCATTGTTAGAGGAGGAAATATCACAATTCCCCAATGCCTTTGCAAGCCTTGTGATTTTTCTGTCAATCTTATTAACCTTCTTCACAATTTCAGCTATACAATTATCAACACTTGATGTGTGTCAACTTTTTTTTGTAAGAACTCTTCCCATCAATGTTTTAATGTGTGAGTATAGGTTGATTGTCTTCATATAGGACAAGGAATGAACCCTAATAGAGATTTCTACCTCAAGGATCCAATCTTTGGTTTCTCTTTCCACATCCACATGGGGAATAATCCTTTTGTGCTACTAGACTTGGTCTTCCACTTTAAAAATGGCTCTTTATTCTACTTCAGGGATAATTTTTTTGTATCTATCCACTGTGACACATGCAACTGAGTTTGCACGATTTTGATCCACAATAGGAGGGGTTGAAGGGCGACACCTAGCTATAAGGCCAGACCAATTACCAAAAACCACTTTGGGACAAGAGACATGGGAGTGGAAAGTAGAAGGTAAAACAACATAGAGTGGGGAGGGATTAGAATAGGAGGGAAACTACGAGGAGGGATCCCTAAAAGGAAAGGTAGATCCATGGAGAGAAACAAAAGAAAAATTGGAAGATAGTCCATAAGGTTCCCCTATTTTTTAAACTTTTCTTTCAATTTTTTTTTATTGAGTCTTGAATATACATGTAATATTTGTAATAAAAATTCCAATATAGACATCGACATAATTAACTTAATACATTCCTCTTTTATAATTTTTTAATAAGCTAAATATGTTATCCTTTGCAAAATAGAATTAAACTAGATTATTACGTGTTCTAATGGTATATTGTGAATGATGGATTGTACATAAGAGTAAAATTGTATAAAGAAATGTTTATTTTGAAAATGTCTTAGCTATTGAACAATTTTAAACGTAAAAAATAAAAAAATGTTAAAAAAAATACATCATATATTTTATATTATGAATTATAAAAATTGTAAACAATCAATAAAAATATATAAATGTTACCATACTTATACAATCTTCTCATAATTTTATGTGCTTCACTTACTGATAGTGAGTTTATGAAGTGAAGGGAATGAATTCATCCTATCCCATTTGAGGTGGTAGCTCCTTCAATCTTCACCTTAATCTTATGATATCCCATTTGAGGTGATAGCTCCTTCAATCTTCAACTTAATCTTATGACAATTGGAAATCGCAAACAAGCCCAACTCATGTGAAACCATATCTATTAAGGATTCTGTGAAATGACCCCGTCAAGAATTCCCAAGTCTTATTACTAAAATCACCCATTTTTGGCATCTTCGAGAACTTGACCTCTACATCCAAATGAAACAATTTGATTTAAAATGTAAAAAAGAAAACATGTTAAAAAAATACATCATATATTTTATAAAATTAATTATAAAATTTGTAAACAACAATTATTAACAATATATAAATCTTACCATACTTATACAATCTTCTCATAATTTTAAGTGAGAGTTGTGACACTGGTTTATAAAGTGAAGGGAATGAATTCATCCATTCCATTTTAGGTGAGAGTTGCTTCAATCCTCATCCCATTCTTATGACAGAATCGTGACTATGTCCAACTCACACAAAACCATATTTGTTAAGGATTGATGAAATGATACCCTTTAGGAATTCCCCTACCCTTATGAGTAAAATCACTTATATTAACATCTTAAGGAACTTGACATCGAAATAAAAAAAACAACTTGGTTACTAAAAAGCCTATCAATAAGATGCAACCATAATATTATTTTAAACCCAACCCTCTCCAAGCATAATATCATTTTAAACCCAACCCTCATTTGTGAAAATTTAATTGATAGAGCGCACAGCTTTAAAAATATAAAAAACACACAAACTTTGACCTGTTTCAAGTAATCTTAATATTCCATTAAATTATCATATACTTAAACAAAGTAAAATTTTACTTACCATAATAAAATATTAAAAATATGCTTTCTTACCATTTACTTTACAATAAAGCAACATTAACGCTAACCTATCTTTTAATATAATTTTAATTCAAATTTCACAAACTATTTCTCTCAAAATGCGTCCTATAATATGCTAATTCGTGAATGGATTTTCATACGATCATTATACAAGGAGCATAATACCCTACGCCCTCCATTACAATTCACCCCTGATACTGATACTCCAGCCATGTTCTCCATGTAGTTTTGCTTCCTCGTTCGCATCTCCTCTTTACGTCAGGCGGCTGCGGCTGCTGCAACGTCACGCCCAACATTTCCACATATTATTTTGTGGAAGCTGTTACTGATTTTTCATAAATCTGTTGAGAGTGTTATCAATTCTGTAAGCCCAACATTTCCACATATTATTTTGTGGAAGCTGTTACTGATTTTTCATAAATCTGTTGAGAGTGTTATCAATTCTGTAAAGCTACCGACGGACACACATTTTTGCCTGTCGCCATCACATTTTTGCCTGTCGCCATCGAACAAATCGAAGTAATTTTTTATATCGATCTCTCGACAAACTGTAGCGAAATCCATGTCATATGTGATATCAGCGAATCGAACTACGACCACGCATCCAGTCCGCCTTGCTGTTCGCAAAATGGGTAGATTGTCCGCATCCAGTTCTAATTGTCGTTTACAGAATGAATATAAAACAATGTCCCACATGCATAAGAGCAATGTTGTATTACATAACATATTTTTGATAACATATTTGCAAAGGATAACATATTTAGGTTATTATAAATTTATAGCAAAGGAATGTATTAAGTTAATTATGTTGATGTCTATATTGGAATTTTTATTAAAAATATTACATGTACATTCAAGGCTCAATAAAAATAATTTTTGAAAGAAAAGTTTAAAAAATAGGGGAACCTTATGAACTCTCATCTTCCAATTTTTCTTTTGTTTCTCTCCCTGGATCTACCTTTCCTTTTAGGGATCCCTCCCCGTAGTTTCCCTCTTATTCTACCAACTCCCTCCCCACTCTATGTTGTTTTACCTTTTACTTTCCACTCCTGTGTCTCTTGTCCCAAAGTGGTTTTTGGTAATTGGTCTGGCCTTATATCTAGGTGTTGCCCTTCAACCCCTCCTATTGTGGATCAAAATCGTGCACACTCAGTTGCATGTGTCACAGTGGATAGATACAAAAACATTATCCCTAAAGGAGAATAAAGAGTCATTTTTAAAGTGGAAGACCAAGTCTAGTAGGGCAAAAGGATTATTCCCCACATGGATGTGGAAAGAGAAACCAAAGATTGGATCCTTAATGTAGACATCTCTATCAGGGTTCATTCCTCATCCTATATGAAGACGATCAACCTTCACTCACACATTAAAACATTGATGGGAAGAGTTCTTACAAAAAAAGTTGACACACAACAACTGTTGATAATTGTATGGCTGAAATTGTGGAGAAGGTTAATAAGATTGACAGAAAAATCACAAGGCTTGCAAAGGCATTGGGGAATTGTGAGATTTGCTCCTCTAACAATGATAGTGAACAAAAAATACATTTCCAGGTGGATATTATCTGAAGAGAAGCACAAATTAGGGGGTTGTTATCTTTATGATTATAAGTTTATATTTTTTTATTAGTTCATAGTTTTAATTTCCATTTGAAACAAAATATGTTTATTCATAACAATTTTAACAATAAATTTTGAACTTATGCTACTGATATGGTTTCCCAAGTGGTAAACTAGTAGCTGAAAAAAAATTGCTATATATATTTTCTTAGTCATAATGTAAAAGAGCTTACTTTCTCTAAAAAAATAAAAAAATAAAAAGAATAATATTCACCATCATTGTTTAATGAAAGGTTGTAGTTAAATTTATTAAGTTACTTGCAATTTTGCATTATTAAAAGGTTTTTTAGTGGCGTAGCTAACTTCCAACCCTAATATTTGAATTCTTACCAACCATGTTGCCACGATTGTCTTTATTGTTTGCATTGATGCCCTAAGCCTATCATTATTTATCATCCATTTAACTTGTACGGTTCGACTACTTAGGTTTTTAATGAATAAATGAATTAATTAGGTTAATTAGGATCTTGATATTTTATTTACACTGACCTATGGTTGTAGATAATTCAAGTACTTAACTCAGAGTGTAGATTAGGTTTCACAAGCAAATTAACAAAGGAAATTCAACGAATTAGGTTTTATTATTTAACAAATCCTTTTGTGCACTATAGACCTCAATGAAAGTAACACAAAGAGAATAATGGAAGGAATTCAGTTTGATTTTGTTACTCTACACAATGAAACTCCTTGAAGTAAAGTGGAGAGTTATGATAGTCTTCAAGAGAGTTGCAAATATTGGCACTTCACTCTAAATTATCTCAAGGAAAGACTGGCCTTGATCTCCTATACAAAGATATGTATGTTGTACAACCAATAAACATAAAATCTACTACTGTAAAGATATGCAATGTAATAATTTAAGTACACAAATATTGTACCCTTAAAGGATATGATGCCTCTCTTAACGTAGCTATTATGGAACCTCCTTTAACGCTCTACAGTTGACACTTCCAAGATATGAGTGGAACTATGCAATAAAGTTTCTCTAGGATGAATTAATGAAACCTACATTATTGGAGCCAAGCTAGTCAAAGGAGTCATTATGGAAGTGAGGTAGATGAAAACTACAACGAACTTTAGGGGCTTGAAAGAGGTGGAAGGTGATCCATTACTATTCGAAATGTGTCCCTATAAATTCAAGATTTTTAAAGATAAAACATGTTGGAAGAATCCAAGAGGCTTTTCAAAGAGGGATTGAATGATATGAATAGACAAGGAAATGATGTCTAGTTGTAGGTGTACATTAGGTTGGCCATTGGAGGGGCCAATTCATATTGAATATTTGTACCATCTATGCCTTGGCTTGAAGATGTAGGTCTAGTAATATTGTGTTCTAGGTTTGTATCCCTATAATTATTCTTTGTTCTGCATGCCATGAATTACAAGCATGAATCTACCATGGAGTTCATGGTACACTACTTAGATATCAACAAGTTTGACTCACATTGACCCAATAAACAGTGAGTCCAACCATATTTGGGTTGCCATGAGCCCAACTCTCACTATCACTTAAGTGTCACAACTTCTTCATTACCACCCATGTCGTCTTCATTACCTTCTTTAATGATACATCACTATAGCCTTCACCTAGGCAATTTCTTCTTGGGAAAATATTCAAAGGTATAATTCCATGTACCTCCCACTTTATGACTCACATAACACAAGTAATGATTTTCCCAAGGTAGTCCTTGTGTTTTTTTGTGTAAATGGTTTGTTATTGTTTCTCTTTCATTTCAATTTCAACCTATTTGGTAATTTCCATGTTAAATTAATCATATTAAAAATATGCAATTTAAAATAAAACATTTCATAGTAAAATGTGTTGGAATATGTAACTAAATTCTGTCTTCAAAATGGTATGTGATCATGATTTTATGTATTTGGTATTAAAGAGAAAAGAAATTTATTGTTTTCATTCTTGATGCATGGGTTTCAAGCTCAAGGTTATTTGATTTATAGGTAAAGCACCCGCTGAGTGCTTCTAGGGCTTATCATTGAATCTACAAGTCAATTGAGTCCTTGCCATGTATGAAAGACCATTTTGGGCATGTTATATATTGTAAAGAAAATTTATGTAAAGTCAAAAGACCCTCCAAGACCTAGTCAACAAGCAAAGATAAAATCAATCTTGATGAAAGAACAAGTTGGCCTCTAAGAAGCTATTCAACCTAGAAAAGAAGCCTATATATTAGAGACTTTGACTTCACTTGAAGGACTCTCACACTCCACACAAGAAGTTCAATCAAGGAAGAGAAAAAGGTGCGAAGAAGAGGAGGAATAGAAGAAGAAAAGGAAAGCAAAGTTTTGGATTATTTTTGGGCCTCTATCCTTCACATGTGCAAGAAAACTAGGGCACCTATTGCAGTAGCTACGACCGAATTACAAAATTCAAGTTAGGGCATCAATTGTAATACTTTGAAAACCGAGTATCTAAGAAGAAAAGTTCAATTCAAGTGAGGGAGAAAATATGGAGAAATCACTATATTTTCCACACGTGCAAGAGATAGTGTTTCTGTAGAAGAAGCTACATGGGGTCGAAGTTGCATAAGAAGTTGCTGGAGGTAGAAGTTGCAAAAGAAGCTACTGGAGGTCAAAGTTGCTAGAGAAATTACTGGGGCCGAAATTTCTAGAAAGAGAAGCTCATAAAAGGAAGGCTTGACTTGGTCTTGGAGGGGCCTTTAAAAATGGTACGAGTCTGGTTCTAGGGTCTTTGTGTCTTTGTCTTGGGGTTAGATAGGTTGGTCGCAGGTTGTCTTGCAAGGTGAGGGTGTTTTAGTTCTATGCATGTTCTTTTGGGCATTGAGCTTTCATTTTTCTCAATTTTAGACAGAGGTCCATTATATGGTTGGTGAAGTTAGGAGGTTGGTGTGCTAAGTCTGTAAAAAGTCTAGGAGGAGTTCAGTGGTTGGAATTAAGGGGTTGTGCTTGGCATTTTGGTTTTTAGGGCTTGTGGGTATACATGAGTCTCTCTTTGTGTTTAATGGTGACAAGAGTTGATTCTCATTTACAGGTTGTCGTGCCTTATTTTTCTTTTGACGGAGTCTATATCGAATCTGGTGTTTGTGTCTTAAGTTTTGTGGATGATTGTGTAAGGTGGCGTCTTGGTCCTATTGCTGGTGGGTCTCATATTTTTTCTTGTTTATTTGTAGGAAGGGGAATTCACATCAACTGCCTAAGGTGTTTCCTTGTGGTTTTAACCACGATAATGAGGTAAAGAATGAGATGTAACTAGGGGGGAGGTGGAAGCATTCCTCAGAGTCAGTAAGGAGCGAAAATATTTTCTGACGACTTGGCTGCCACCTATTTTAATGTTGTTCTGCTAGAGACTAGGAAATAAATTTGAAAGATGGAGACTCATGTAGGGATTGAATGTCAATATCACATAGATTTAGAGATCATGGATGATATGTCGACATGGGTTCCTGCCCCTAGTCATACCAGGGGCATGAAGAAGTAACACTTGAAGTCAATGGAATTGCATTAGTAGATGAAGACCCTATTGTTGTTTTTCCACGACCTTGGTGTTTGGGATAGAATCTTAAATCTATGACGCTACAAAAAACCAAGAATCACAATGAAGCTACTTTACACAACGGAATATAAACAAAAATAAATATACTAGTGCACAAAATATAGAAAACTTTTTACAAATTTCAACCCAACTTCGTTATATTAATCAAACTGAATAATACAACATTCTAGGGCCCCCATACGAGGGAAAATGGCCCTCATACATCCACTAAGACAAAGATACAAATATGGGGCTTTGTGTCCGTCCAGTGACAACCAATCTACCCTCAACAAGATAATTTGACCATCTTGATGATGTAGTCGACTCTCTCAGCTCGTCTTGGTCATACCCTGTACCTACCCGGTCCTTCGGCTCCCGATCTGCAACACTGCCTCTATTAATGAACTAAGTTCATCTGGCCACTGAAACTCAACTATCAAATCTTCTCACTAGGTGTGCCTTAGTCCATCAAGGGCACAACACATCGAGATTCTTGTCGAGTTGTTCACAAATCCATTTGTGAACAACTCACAATTTCCCACTGCTTCTCCTTAGCTACTCAAGGAATTCAACCCACTATGTCTTCTTGCATTGCTCCAATGAAGACCAACATAAGGCACGAAGGGTTGCCACCTATCACTGCAAGATGTCCATCTCCCACAATGAACATGGGCTAGAAGGACTACCCATCATCTACTGTAGAAGTCCTTCCCCACACACAAGTCTAGGGCTCCTCAATTGCTCCTATGGATGATCAAACCTTGAGCTCAACTTCTGCCACTCTAGCAACCACCTAGGTCCATTAATATGGTGCAAAACAGGCTCCAACTTGGGCACTATCACGCTGTCCTCCAAAAAAACCATAAATTCCCAATCCACGTTCACACTTGGTCCACTCTCATGCTTCCCTGCAACAATCCACAAGTGAGCAATACTTTTTGTATCATTTGCCCCTGAATAGGGAATCCTCACACCTAGGAAACCATCCTCTTGGATGCCAACAAACTTCTCAACTTGTCCTCTCCTAGGACATCCATCCACTTACATCTAACCATCACCAAGAGACCATCTACAACCAATATGTTGCTGCCCTCTTTCCCTTAGGTTATGTGCATCCTGTTGTAGCTTCCTATTACTGGTTAGGGCACACAACACAATGTGAAAACCTTCTAAAACTGTTACAATTCACTGTGGTTCCCTTTCCCAACTAGGATTCTTGTCCTTGCTATCCTTATAGGCATCATTATACATTGTTGTTGGCATTGGAACTTCCACAAACCACACAAAAACACACAATCATGTTCCAGCAATACAAACCATCCTTCTAGCAAAGGTAACCACCACTGATCGGGCTGCGACCTCCTTTACATGTCTGCAGCTAGGAGAGAAGGTCTCACTAGCCTTCTCGGCCCCCACAGACAGTCATCAGAACTTGCTATTGCAACTTCCTATCTCTGCAGCCCAAATAGTGAAAACACACACACATAAAATATGCACAAAATCCCTCTTACCTTTCCATTGATCTATGACTAGGTATGCAAGGCAATCCACCTCAAATTGTTGAAAATAACAACAAGAAATGTTAAAAATAGCACCAAGAAAATCCTAATTTAATTTGTCCTTGAATTAAATTGGGAATTAAATTGTAATTATAATTCTCATAGCAACTTGTAATAGTTAACTAAGCTAATTTGACATAGTTGACTTAGTTAATTTGATTTGAGAGTCTATCTAGAGTCATGAAGAGTGGTTCCTAAATTTTAGGGGCCTAGGTTGAGTTCTTTTGAGTTGTAATTATTTAATTCAGTTTAACTAAGTTAAATTCAGTTAAATTAGTTCAAATTGATGGAGGAATTAGTGGGAGATCCAGTAATGGTGTGTAACGTGTAGTAGTGGGGTGTAACTAGCACTTCTCAACCAATAAACTGAAGATTCACTCATAATTAACTCATGCATGTCAGACCATAGAAAAACCCAGTTGAGATTGGAGTTCAGGGACAATGTACTATTAGTTGTAAAATCATCTGAATTAAAAAATTGGTGCATGAAATCAGAAGAAGACCTAAACTAAATCATTCCTTAATTAGAAAAATCACTAATTTTATCCATTCAAATTTCCTTTAAAAGGAGGAAGTAAGGCACAAGTTTAATCATTGTTTTGGTGAACACGAGTTGGTGAGACCAAGCAATAGGAAGCACACGTTTGTGTGTGGAGCTTATGAGAGAAAGGTGTGCCAAGAGAAGCTTGTGCACAAGTTGGTAGTGAGATAGATAGAGATAGTATAGAGGTTGCTCGAGCTTGAGCAAAGCATTGTAGTATTCTTATATTTTCTATTAATGCAATATACAAATAGTAGGGGGTTTTCGCTGTGGATTTCCTCAGAAACTTATTGTGTTATGTCTGATTGAATTCTTTCTCTTTCATTCTTCATGATTTCATCGATCGTTTATTGTTTCCGCTAATGAGTAGAGTTGAGTAGATTCAAGTCAATTGTTTTAGCATATTACAATCTATAGTTTGAATCTACAAGGAATTTCTACATGGTATCAAATCTAGATTTGTAGAAACTTATACATGGTATTGGAGCTGAAATCACTATAGAAGAGGAGAATACGTTTTTTTTTGTGCAGGTGAAAATGAATTTGCAGTTTCATACTTTAGAGTCAGCAGGATGTCGTTCTATGGTTTGAGACTTGAGTATGCCCTTGAGGGTAGCTCGAATTACATAGCTTGGAAGGACAAGATGGAGGCAGTGTTAGAAGACAACGGGCTAAAGGAATTCATAGATCATGATATCCTGAAGCCTCCAACATCTGATGCTAAAGATCTGGCAGAGTGGAGAAAGTGTGTGGCAAAGGCGAGAAGGATTATCCTATAAGGAGTTTGAGATGATATTGTCTCGAATATATTCCATGGTAAGGAAACTCCATTTGCAATGTGGACGGAATTAACGAAACTGTTATAAAACAAAAGAGACCACAGGAAGATGGCACTGAAGGACAAACTCAGAAAGATCAAGATGGAGAAGGGTGACTCAATTCCGAAGTACTTGACCAAGTTCACCCAATTTCGGGATGAGCTTGGAAGTGTCAGGGTTACTATTGCAAAAGACGATCTGGTGAGCCTAGCACTTCTAGGACTTCCCAAGAGTTGGCACAACTACGAGGACTTAGTTAATGGGAGGGAGAAGCTACTAGATTGGGAGTGGTTGTGGTCCAACTTAGTATAGGAAGTGATTCAAAGGAACACGAGAGATGGGACCTCATCCAAAGAAGTGGAAGAGGATTTTGAATTTGTCAGCAAAGAAAATAAAGCCAAGGGAAAGAATTCCCAAGGCGAGGAGGGTGGTAAGAAGAAGGACTTTTCAAACATCAAGTGTTTTCACTGTCACGAGTTCGGGCACTATGCCACAAAATGTGCACAGATGAAAGGAAGCAAGAAGAAGCAAGTAAAGCTCTAGATTCACAATTTGAACTTGATTTCACTCTCATTGCATGCATGGAAAGCACTGTAATGGGAAACATGGGGTATCTCGACAGTGGTGCCTCATTCCATATGATGAGGAATATAAATCTATTCAGTGACTTGGAGGAAAAAGACCTCAACAAAACATAGAGTTTGGATATGATGGGAGGTATAACGTGACCAACATCGATATTGTTACTTTTCAGAGGGAGTTCGGTTCCCCTCTCAAACTCAAAGATGTGATGTATGTTCCAAGACTAAAGAAGAATCTTGTTTCCATTGAAGTATTGGCGAACCGTGGCTACGATTTGTTTTTTAGCAAAGGAAAGGTTTTCCTTAGACACATCGCCATGAGATAGGTGAAACAAATTGGTGTGCAAGTCAAGAACTTGTATGCAATTGAGGTAGAAGATGCATTCAAAGCCTTGAGGAGCAAGGAAAAGGTTATAGAATTGATGATTGATAGGGAGCATATATTACCTCTCAACATGCAGCCTCATAAGCAGCCTCAGAAGCAACCTTAACCAGTTGTGAAGCAATCACCATTGGAGAAGCGGAGAGGAGACTGAGTGGAGACATGCACTCAAGTAGAGACCTCAAGTAGGGGGAAATTTCAAGCCAAGTGGGCATAGGGAGAACATGCAATCATACGTCCAGGTGTGAGGTGGGGTGATGTGAAGTAATAGTCCCATGAGTTGAAGAAATTTGGGCAGGGTCCATTGAGGTGTGTTTGTCTCATGGATCATTACCTTGATAAGGGGGCCCACAATATTCAATAGGAGGATCAACATCAGTCAAATACTGAGGAAGTGCAGAGTATATTTGACAATAGAGCATGAGGCTCAGTAGTAGAGTGAACAACAACACAATTTTCCTAGTAGACAATTGCAGACACAATTGATTCAATTTATTTTGTTTGGATGCTTTTTGGTTGCAGATGTTGCAGTAACAACAACAATAGTGACAAGATTTTCATGTAGAAAATTCCAAAGGTACCAGATCAGGATAGAGTTGAATTCCTTTCTTGTTGAGAGGGAGTTGTAGAAAAACCTGTAGATTCACAAGCTCATGTAATCTACTAAAACAAGAGACAAGAATATACTTCTACTCTTTATAGTGGAAGCCCATAAACATCAAGCAAACAATAATCAGTAGAGGAAGAGAATCAAAGGCACATAACACAACAAATATTTGGGGAAAGCCATAGCTCAAAACCCCACTATTTGTTTTGTATTAATCTGGAAAATCAAGATGAAATTACAATGCTTGTTCTCTCAAGAACAATCCCAACACTCAACAAATTCAATCTCCAACTCATAAGCAAGCTCAAGGCCAAATATTAGCCATTCCACAACCTCTCGAAGTCTCTATTCCAATGTGTAATTCCTATGAAAAATAGCTTGTATTTAAAGGGAAATAAAGCCTCTAAAAATAGTGCAATCCCTCAAGGATCAGTTCCTGATTGCATGCACTATCAGTGCAACTCAGAAAAATCTAAAACATTTAGTACATTGTCCCTGCACTCTAGTCTCAATTGGGTCTTTCTTAGAATCGACATGCATGAGTTTCTGATGAGTAAATATTTAGTTAACTAGAGTAGCATTGGTGGAGTTTATTAGTGTCACCACAGACTGTTAACTAACTATTAGTTCTTTCAATTAGTTTGAGAACTAATTTAGCTGAAATGACTCATGAATTGAGTCTTCTATTTTACAACTCACAATTAACTCACACTGGACTCATACAAAGTAGGGAGAACATATAAATGACTTCCAAAAGACTTCTAACTCGAATTTCCTTAATAAACTTAATTTAACTATTTTAAGTTGCCATGAGAACGGAATTCGAATTTAATTCACAATTTAATTCAAGGACAAATTAAACTAGAATTTCTTGTTGCCATTTATCAACACTCTCTCTCAACAAGAAAGGGATTATCCACTACCCCGATCCTGTCTCTGTGAAACTCGAATTTACCTTTGTCAATATGTCAACATTTTTCTCCTCCATGGGAATGTAATCTAACAACATGATCCGCCTCAATACACAATCTATGAGATGATGATACCAGATATCTATATGCTTAGACCAATCATGAAAAATTGGATTTTCAGAGAGTTTTATACAAATCTTATTATCACAATAAATCAATGTCGGATCCATCTTCTGACCAAACAAACCAACCAGGATCTTTCTCATCTAGATAACCTCACATGATGCTTGACTTGCCGCCATATACTCTGCCTCTGCTGAACTGAGTGCAACTGATCTCTGTTTCTTGCTGTACCACGAAACTGCAGCTGACCCAATACTAAAGATCCCTCCTAATGTGTTCTTCCTTTCAGATGGACTCCCCACCCAATCTGCATTGGTGAAGCCTTGAAGCTTCACTCCCTTTGTCCATCTGTACCACAACCCAAAATGAGTAGTGCCTATGAGGTATCTTAATACATGATTTGCCGCCTTCCAAAACATCTTGGTAGGCGTAACCATCGCTTGACTAAGCTGGTTAACTGCATAACACATATTTCGTCGTGTGTTCACCAAATAAATGAGTGAACCCACAAGCTTCCTATAAACAATAGCTTCCACTACTTCTCCTGAAGTAGCATCCTCCTTCCTCCAGTTACCAGCTAGAGGAGTCTCTGTGGGTTTGCTTCTCTCCATGTGGAATCTCTTGAGTATCTCATTGGCATACTTGCCTTGAGAAACAAACAACTTCCCATCTCCCTGCTATACCTCCATGCCAAGAAAGTAATGCATGAGCCCCATGTCCTTCATCTCAAACTCTCTTGAAAGGTCCTCCTTGCAAGATTTTATGAACTTCTAATCACTTATTAGTATGAGATCATCTACATAAAGTACAATGATCAAAAGCTTACCTTCCACCACTATGTGATACAGGTTCCCATCTTCTTCACTCTTCGTGAAGCCGAACCCAGTGAAGTAGTTATCTATCCTGGTGTACCAAGAAAGGGGTGCTTGCTTCAGCCCATACAACGCTTTCCTGAGTCGCCACACATGCGACTCATGGTCCAAGGTTTCAAAACCTTCAGGATGCTCTATGTACACCTCTTCCTCAATCATGCCATTGAGGAAGGTAGTATTCACATCCATCTGATGGATACTCCAACCCATCTATGCAGGTAGTGCCAAAATAGATCTGATAGATGAGTACCTTGCAATAGGAGCAAATGTCTCATCATAGTCAATCCCCTCTACCTATGAAAATACATGGGCCATAGATCTGGCCTTATGCTTCTCAACAGTGCCATCTGCAGCTTGCTTTACCTTGTAATGCCAACGGGAGCTCACAACTGACTTGTCCTCCGGTCTCGGAACCACGTCCCAAACACTATTTCGAACTATGGAGTCATACTCCTCCACCATTACATAAACCCAAATTGGATGCTGCACTACTTCCTAAAAGGAAGATGGCTCTGTCACAACACATATACCCATAAGTTCCTTGTATCTAGTGTACCTCTCTAGTAACCTCTTTTGTTTGTGCTGAGAAGAGGGTGCTCCCACATTCTCCCATGCATCATCCAACAATCTATCAGCATCTCTAGTGCACTTTCTTCCCTCTCTGGAAGACTTTGCCTGAGTGCATGTCTCCACTCCCGAAACCTTTGCATGTGGCTTCTCCACATCAATCTAAGGCTCCTCAACCTTAGGAACTAAACGTTCCTCCTTCACATGTAGCTCAAGCTCCCTCTCAAGCGATACTCGAATGACCTTCTCCTCATCAAACTTGACATCCCTGCGAACCACTGTCATCCGATTGGTTTGCATGTACACCCGATAGTTGTGGGGAGTATCAGTGTACCCCATAAAGATCCCCAAATCTACTGTCGGTTCAAGCTTCTTCCGTGCATATTTGGTCACATGGCAACACGCCGATGACCCAAAAATTCTGAAGTGACCAACATCTAACCTCTTACCAAAATAATCTTCCTTTGGTGTTTTACTCTCAAGTATTCGATGTGGACTACGGTTCTGAACATAAACCATTGTGTTGCATGCCTTAGCCGATAAGTGTAGTGGTAGGATTTTATCATGAAAAATCACCCTTGCTGCCCCTAAAATTCTCCTATTCTTCCTCTCAGCAACCCCATTCTATTGAGGGTTATGAGGTGTCGTCAACTCTTTTTTAATCCCTTCTGCTGCACATAAGTTCTTAAACTCATTGGAGACATGTTCTCTACCGTTATCACTCCATAGAGCTTCAACCTTCCTGCCCGACTCTTTCTCGACCAATGCTTTGAATTCACAAAACTTTGTGAATGTATGATCCTTTCTCTACATGAAAAATATCCAACATTTACAAGAATAATCATCTACAAATATAACATAATACCTGTGTTTGGCAGTGGATACTGTTGAGAATGGTCCAAACACATCTGAATGGACTCTCTCCAAAATAGACTCTGCTCGATTGTCTCTATCTCCAAAGGAAGACTTGGTGTATTTTCCCAAAGTACATCCCTTGCATGTATCAACTTTCTCAAGCATATCTTTGGGAAGACCAGTAGAGATTTGTTGCAATTTCTTCAAAGCCTCATGATGCAAGTGGCCCAATCGCCTGTGCCACAACTCGCTGATGTCTCGACTCAATATATTTTTTGCTTTTGAACTCAAAGCAACACAATAATCTACCTCTATATTATAGAGATTCTGAACTTGAATCCCTATCTTCTTTACTTGACCCGTGGATATGTTTCCAAGGAACACCTTTCCTTTAGAAAATATCACATCATAGCCTCTATCCTCAAGCATGGAAACATATACCAAGTTCTTCGTCAGTTTGGGTACATGCATAACATTCGTCAAGGTGAGTGGAGCCACATGATCTCTTTGAAAAGTAATCGTGCCCAAAACAGTAACACTATACTTACCGTCATCACCCATATCGATATGCATCTTGAGATCTTTGTCCTCCAGTTCACTGAATAACTCTTTCTCGCCAGTCATGTGGAAAGAAGTTCCACTGTCTAAGTATTAGGCACTTCCTGTCATTGAAGACACCATGCATGCAATGAGGGAAAAGTCCAATTCGAATTGGGAGGCCAAAGCCTCACCCGCCGCTCCTCCTAAGGACTTCTCCTTGGACTTCTTTAATGGAAAATTTGAAGCAAAGTGACCCATCTTGTGACAATGAAAGCATTTAACTTTCATCATGTCCTTCTTACCTCCATGATAAGAATATGATTTGGAACGAGAAATTTTACCTTTCCCCTTCCTTGCCTTCATTGCTAAGGCACAATTCTCTTCATCTTTAGTCTTTGATGAAGAGCCATCCCTGTTGTTCCTCCCGATCTCATCCTGCATCAAATCTGACCATAGACATTCCCAACCTGACAGCTTCTCCTGACAATTGATAGAGTCCTGAAAATTATGCCAACTCTTTGGGAGTCTAAGAAGAGCAAGGATCATCATATCCTCCTTAGAAACTGTGATTGCAACACTTCCAAGTTCATCCTGACATTGAGTTAACTTGGTCAAGTACTTTGGAATCGTCTCACCTTTCTCCATCTTGATTTTACGAAGTTTATCCTTCAGTGCCAACTTCCTTTGATCACTGCTATTTTGATACAAGTCCATCAATGTTTTCCACATGGCATGTAGAGTTTCCTTGCCATGGATACTCGAGACAATGTGGTCTCAAACTCCCTCAAGGATTATCTACCTTGCCTTCGCCACACACTTCTTCCACTTGGCCAAGTTCTGTGCATCCGTAGTTGTTGGCTTGGGGACTTCTTGATCAATGAATTCCTTCAAGCCATTATCTTCTAGCACAACCTCCATCATGTCCCTCCATGATATAAAATTTGAGCTTCCTTCCAAGGCATACTCAAGCCTCAACCTATAGAATGCCACCTGAAAATCCTGAAGTATGTATGCAAATTCAACTTTCACCTGTAACCCAGAAACTCAAAACTTGGAAATCTCCTCTAGAGAGATGATGTTAAATCAACGATATCTCCCTCATTCGAACTCCGATTCGACCGATTTGTTTTTTGAATTTGGGTATATTTTCCCAAGGAATCCAAATATGTAATTTGTTTCTGAAAAATTTTCACAGAAATGCTCAAAAATTCTTTGCAAACTCTCGGCCCAAAAAACAATCTTGCTCCGCTACCATGTAGAAAAAACTGTAGATTCACAAGCTCATGTAATCTACTAGAAAAAGAGACAAGAATATACTTCTACTCTTTACAGTGGAAGCCCATAAACATCGAGCAAACAATAATCAATAGAGGAAGAGAATCAAAGGCACTTAACACAATAAATATCCAGGGAAAGCCACAACACAAAAACCCACCATTTGTTTTGTATTAATCCGGAAAATCAAGATGAAATTACAATGCTTGTTCTCTTAAGAAAAATCCCAACACTCAACAAATTCAATATCCAACTCATAAGTAAGCTCAAGGACAAAGCTTATCCAATTCACAAGCTCTCCAAGTCTCCATTCCAATGTGTAATTCCTATGAAGAATAACTTGTATTTAAAGGGATAAAGCCTCTAAAAATAATGCAATCCCTCAAGGGTTGGTTTTTGATTGCATGCACTATCAGTGAAACTTAGAAAAATCTAAAACAATTAGTACGCTGTCCCTGCACTCTATTCTTAACTAGGTCTTTCTAAGAATCGACATGCATGAGTTTCTGATGAGTAAATATTCAGTTAACTATAGTAGCACTGGTGGAGTTCATTAGTGTCACCACTGACTGTTAACTCACTATTAGTTCTCTCAATCAGTTTGAGAACCAATTTAATTGAACTAACACATGAAACTGAGTCTTCTATTTTACAAATAACAATTAACTCACACTAGACTCCTACAAAGTAGGGAGAACATATACATGACTTCCAACTCGAATTTCCTAAGTTAAGTAAGCTCAATAAACTTAATTTAACTATTTTAAGTTGCTATGAGAATAGAATTCGAATTTAATTCACAGTTTAATTCAAGGACAAATTAAACTGGAATTTCTTGTTTCCATTTTTTAACAAGAGTGTTGAAAATAGCAACAAGAAATGTTAAAAATAACATCAAAGAAATCCTAATTTAATTTCTCCTTGAATTAAATTGTAATTCTAATTCTCATAGCAACTTGTAATAGTTAATTGAGTTAATTTGACTTAATTGACATAGTGAATTTGAGTTGGGAGTCTATCTAGAGTCATGTGGAGTGGTTCCTAAATATTAGAGGCTTAGGGTGAGTTCTTTTGAGTTGTAATTATTTAATTCAGTTTAACTGAGTTAAATTAAGTTAAACTAGTTCCAACCGATGGAGGAATTAGTGGGAGATCTAGTAGTGGGGTGTAACCAACACTGCTCAACCAGTACATTGAAGATTCACTCATAATTAACTCATGCATGGTAGATCAGAGAAAGACGCAGTTGAGATTGGAGTTCAAGGATAATGTACTATCAGTTGTAAAAACATCTAAATTAAACAGATGGTGCATGCAATCAGAAGAGGGCCTAAAATAAATCATTCCTTAATTAGGAAACTCACTAATTTTAGCCATTTGAATTTCCTTTAAAAGGAGGAATGAAGGCACAAGTTTAATCATTGTTTTGGTGAGACCAAGGTATAGGAAGTACAAGTTTGTGCATGGAGCTTGTGAGAGAAAGGTGTGCCAAGAGAAGCTTGTGCACAAGTTTGTAGGAATTTACTAGGTAAGTTCCGAAGACAGATTACCAAAATGACATCGCTCACAAACAGATCACAGATCAATACACCAGTATTTTGACGTGGTTAAAATCCTCAAAGAGGGAAACAGTCCACGGCCTGAGCCAACGCGGCCACTTCAGGCAATTTATTAATAAAAGAATGAAAATTTACATAAGCTTCTCTCATGCACGGTGAACCTACAAATGACCCTCCATGCGCTTTAAATAGAATTCATGGACCAATCAGGTGTCAAGTCACGGATCAAGTGTCGGTAATACCGAGGAGAGAATGAACCGTCGGATCACTACATATCGTGACCGTCGGATTGTAAGTTACAAATGTACATAGTAAAGAAACACACTTTACCTAACTCTATACTAGACAAGTTATACTTAACTATTCCTACGTGTCGGAATATCCTAACATCCCCCCTTAAGAACAACTTGGGATAGGATTGAGGGATTTACAAATATGAAACAATAGGAGAAGGAAGGAGGCACTAGAGCCTATCCCCCCTTAGTGACAACTTCCTGAACTCCAAGCATATATCGAAGTTTAGTGAACTTCGCCTCTGTGAGAGCCTTTGTGAAGATGTCTGCAACCTGATCATCTGTCGAACAATATTCCACTTCAAGAACATGGTCATGAATGAGCTTTCTGATGAAGTGCATGTGAAGTTCAATGTGTTTGCTGCGCTGATGCTGAACTGGATCTTTGAAAAGCTGAATGGCACTTTGATTATCACACCAAAGTGTAGTCGGATGCTGCTGCTCAAAGCCAAATTCTGATAGGATCTGACGAAGCCACAAGGCTTCCTTACTAGCTTCCACGGCACCACGATACTCTGCTTCTGCTGACGAAAGAGAAATGGCAGCCTGTTTCT
>APFE031419050.1:0-16353 GCA_000404065.3 Pinus taeda
TTAAACTAATAAAGAAGAAGCTATACCGGAGAACAACAAACTAAACCAAACTAATACGCAGCACATTAAACCCAAATACAGAGCTATGGGAAGTGATTCAAAAATGCAGTGATGCTTGAATTCGCAGGGGATGGGATAAATTCGTGAAGCTACAGCCAGGGACCGATTGAAGTTAAACTAAACTAATATGCAGCAGATTAAACCCAAACACAGGGCTATGGGAAGTGATTCAAAAAGCCAGTGATGATTGAATTGGTAAGCGATGGGGTAAATTTGTGAAGCTAGATCCAGAGACTGATTAAAGCGATGAAGGAAAAATAAAATGTAATAGAAATTTTCGAGGAGGCCGATTGAAGAAAAAATTAAATCTATTAGAAATTTTTGAGGTGGAAGCAGAGCCTTAACCTAATTCAAAGGAGACATACACATACATGGCCATCTCTACGTACCTCAAATTGGGATTCGATTTCATTTGTTCAGCCAGATAATTGGGATCTACGAGGTAGGTTTTGAACAGTAGCAACGTCAACCACCTATTTCCTTATTTTCATTAATTTCCCTGAACAAACTAAAATACAAGGTTATGAAACGGAATTAGTTGTCACAGCTGAGCGCACAGATGAACAAAATCACTGAACTGAAATTAAATAGAATGTAATCCATACCATTCCCGAGAGATAATTGATCTCTATGAAGGCAAAAAACTATTAAGAAACTCAACTTCCCTGCCCTGCTGAGATAATTGATCTCTATGAACGCAAAAAACTGTTAAGCAGCTCACCTGCCTTGCGCTACACTGCCCTTCTTTTGCCGGCCTCAGCCTCCTCCTCTATCCCACACAACCATGACTGACTCAAACATGAACTCGACCTACACTTAGACAGACAGACCCAATCTCAAACCACACAGACAGCCAAACACACACAAGCATAACAAGACATGATATGGACAGAGGAGGAGGAAGATGCTGGAAAAATGATAAGAATAAATATATGTATAGGTAGGGATTCCCAACACCGTTCAACGGCTACCAGAGTTTTACCGACTATACTTCCTCTCGAATCGTAGATAATATACCTATTCCGTCTTCAATTTTAGAGTTCGTGTTTTTTTTTTAAATTTCAATTGAATCAGCGCCTTTTTGAAAACAAGTTGTTGAGTGGATGCTTTTTTCGTGCAGGTTGTTTTTGCTTTTTGGGTTGTTATTTTCATTAATGCTTGCTTTTCTTTTCATACCCTTCCAAACGCACATGTTACAAATAGGGCTTCAATTCATAGTTTTACCATTTTTCATTTATTCACATAATTACGTATTGTGTATTCAATTCTGATTTTGATGTTTTATTTATTTTGGAGGATGTTGGAAACACTATGTTGAAAGGCTTGATGATTGGAGCATTTGCTAGACATACCATATTATGTTATTTATTTTTAATTTTATCTACTAGTTATATGAAATTTATTGGATATTAATATTTTTCTTTTCTTTTCTTTTTTAAATTGCAAAGCATCTTGACAAATTTGTAAAACTCGGTTTCAAAAGTTTTAAAAACAATAAATATTCACAGTGAAGGGGAATTAGTGTAGCAATATAAACGATAAAAATACAAATGAAAATGTGTATTCCCACGGGGAATTAGTGTAGCCATATAAACGATAAAAATACAAATGAAAATGTGTATGCCCATGTATTAGCAAATCCTTACAATGAGGGCGAGGTCTTCCATCTTGATAGGAGTTACACTTTTGAAAGCGGGAACAAATCTTTACAATGAAGGGCAAGGTCTTTTATCAAATCTTTACAATGAAGGCCAAGGTCTTTTATCTTGATAGGAATTATACTTTAAGAAAAGGAAATGAATCTTTACAATGAAGGGCAAGGTCTTTGATCTGGATAGGAATTAGTGTAACCATATAAATGATAAAAGTGCAAGTGAAAATTTGTGTGCCCACGCATTAACAAATCTTTACAATGAAGGGCAAGGTATTCGATATTGATAGGAATTAGTGTAGCCATATAAACGAAATGGCTAGTAAATAAAACACTTACGTCATGATATATTTCACATTACCAAGAATAAAAAAATCATGAAGATCTCAAACCCCATAATTAAATCTAATAAGTTTTCTAGAACGTACCCATTTGCTTTTCCTTCATCTCCCAAGTAATATGTAGGTCTTTATGAAGATGTTGATGAGCTCTAATGTGAATGCTAAAATTCAACATAAGGAAGCAATTCCTCTTGATTAGCAAAGGTTGACCTTTTTTGGGATAAGAAACCTTGAGATACACTTTTACACGTTTATCCTAAAGGAATTGACTCTCTCATGAGATCTTTTTTTATGTGCTAGTATGCAAATTTTTCTCAATCACTTCAACCTAAGAGTTAGAAATAATTGACATTGTTAAGAAACACATTTAAGATAAGGATGGAATTTCTCCATAACCATAAAGGTTGATCTCTCTTGATAAGCAAGGGAAACTCCTATAAGTCAGGGAAGATTACTGGCCTTAACAATGGTGTAAAAACTACATTTAATGAGGTTGGCACCATTGTCACAAATAGTGGAAGAAAAGATGTTCCAGAGAAGTATAATCATCCGTTGAGCTTTCTTGACAAGTATGGGCAACTCCTATAAGTAAGGGCTAGATTATTAGCCTTAAAAATGGTGTAAAAAGTACATTTAATGAGGTTGGAACCATTTTCACAAATAGTAGAAGCAAAGATCTTCTAGAGAATGATACTCATATTATTATTTCATGTGATATAGAAGTTGGTTAATATTCTTTCCATTTTTGTTTTATACCTATTTTAAACAGTCAATAAGGTATAACTACCAAAATTTTCTCATGTGAATCAGTTATTGTGCTTTGATTTTATCTCCACCTATATACTCATCATATGAAGTTATCTAGTTGTTGTAATTATTTGGAGGCTTTTTGCCCCTTTGTGTCTTCCATAAACATTTTCTATCTATTATTCAAATAGCATTGTTGTCAATTTTACTTATCTAGGAAAGAAACTTCCTAAGTTATTTTATAAATGTAATTGAATATTTTTTATGAACCCTAATGTAGATTTACTGTAATAGGAGGCACTAGGATGGTTGGAAAATATTTTAATTAGTTTCTGTCAACTACAAGTCTATATATTTTCTATATATTACTATTTAGTATTCACAGTTCTCAACTATAATTACTCTTCCATTTTTTAAGTTAACCCAATGAAAAACACTTTCTTTTGCTTTATTTCCTAACAGTATTTGCGCACTAAAGAAGACTTGAACACATTTTTAATATCTAAGATTTCAATTATTTCCCTCTTTTGCATGGCTACTATTCTCAATGTCCCAATTTGATATGGCTTCTTGAAATTTGTGATTTCTTTCCCTACAAACATTTTGATTTGATCTCAGGTGTGTGCTTAATAGTTTTCTCAAAGTACGTATTTCATGGTCAACATTATAAGTCCTTAAGTTAAAATCCAATTGATTTAGCTTGATTGCATTTATGTATTTAACATTCATGAAAACTACTATGATAAGGCTCTAGGAGTTGATGTTAAGGAAACACATGGGTTGGTTATAGGGAGATTGTTTGTTTCAGTATATATGGTGGACAAGATATGATTTTGGTAATGGCAAGTCCTATGTATGCATGAACATGCTGGATGGTGGTGAAAATGTCTTGTTTGTTAGTATTTTCCCCATTTTTAGGGGACTCATTTATTCAAAGTGCTAGTTGCTTTTTGCAATTTTGAATGAAAACAAACAGAAATTTACAGTATTAGCCCAAGGAAACATCTTTCAGTAATTAATGATTTCACTTATAGAAAATCATGGTAAAAAATAGCGTTGCATGCAATGCTATTAGGTTGATACTGTACAAGACTTACGCATGAAAAATGACAAATAATTTCAAACCTTTTACTATGTAGATAGAGTATAATGTCCAATAATTTCACACAAGTTCCTAGATAATGTTATAAGCTAGTTCAACTTTTATCTTTGATGGTTGATTGCTTGTAGCAAAAAATTTCTATTCCATGAATACATATTTCCCTTCCATGGCAACTTGGAATCATTCTTGTGGAATTGTATTATTTTGTCATGTTCAATAGTTAATGTGTTGCATTGAAGCATAATGATAAAATGTTATCTCATTCTGTGAAAACAAGACTATCATAATTGGTATATCCTTTGCATTTTTTCTTCAATCATTTCACCATCCAATTTGGGAGCGAGTTGAAGAGAATCTATTTGAATTTGTCACAACTACTTTTAATTACAAGGTATTTGTGTTGTCTTAACAATTAGTTCTTAGAACTCATCTTAGGTGCATCATTTCTTTTCCTCTCTTAGGTTCTTTTTAATTTTTGAGTTGTTTTCCTTACAAGTCTATGCCCTTTCTTCAAAACATGAACAAAACATTTTTTTTTTGAAAATAAAATAAATGATTACATCTTTAACCCTTTAGTTATGCTTGATGGTAAATTCAAAACAAGAAACAAGTAGTACAAAAATCCACCTTAGTATGTATTATCCTATGGTACTTTTTTTTCATTTTTAGTTGTTTGAAATAGTTCGAAGAGTCGATTTTTTGGTAAAATATTTCGAAATTAGTTTTCACAAAAATTTTGTGATACATGAAATGGTTATAGATTTACCACTTTGGCTATGCATGATGGAAAAGTCAAACCTAATAAAAACGGATATCTTAGTATGCATTAATCCATGGTACCAATTTTAATTTTCATTGTGTTTGAAATAGCCTTGAGGAGAAGGATTTTTTAGTAAAATATATGTGAATTAGTTTCCACGAACTTCATATCTTTTGGAATTTTGTAGATTGTCAAGCATTTTTTTTTTTTTTTTTTAATTTACCTTCAAACATGGTATTGGAACCAAAGTTTATTTGTGGTTATAGGGATAGAGAAGGAAAATTTATCTCTTAGTTGCTTCGATTTCTTTATTGAAAATATTGTTTGACTTTCATATACCAATTTTTTTTTTGTTTAGCATGACTAAGTAGAGTGAAAAATGAGATAATATTCATTGATAGTGTATGAGCTCTTGGTATAATAAACAATTTTCCAATGTGTAGATAAATTTTTTGGGTGTAATATTTAGAGTGGGTTAATATTCAATGGTTTTTCAAAATAAAAAATAAAAATAGTTGTCAATTTTGACATTCTTTTTTAATTTATTTGCTCAATGTTTATACTTCAAACTTATTTTAACTTAAAAATCATTAGAACTCTCAATATGTTTACGAAAATATCATTAAACATTTTACATTATGCATATTATGGAGTACTAATGTTAGACAAGGTTTACAACCTTTAAAACAAATTTCCATCCTTTAAATTTTTTCTACTAGATAGAACCCTTCTAGAAGAAAGAAAAAGGGGTGAAGTTGTGGAAAATATATAAAATAATTGAGTAAAAGAAAAGAATAACATGAGACATTGTTGAATAAAAAAGACATATGAGTACTAACTAACAAGGAATAAAGTTGTGGGTCATTTAATATTTTCATGTTGTGAGCCTTTGTGACATAGTACTGCTGAAATCCTCAATGTGAAGGGTGCATACATTTCATGAATTTTTTTCTATGAAATGATGAAAGACAATTTAGGATGCATAAATGTAATTATATTACAATTTATTGAAAGAAACAATAGATTCTTATTTTATTTCATTAAAGTTTTTTATGCATGTCCAAGTTTATTTCACCTTCATCGCTTCTTTTGATCACAAGGAGAACTAAGGAATTAGTCATTGTACATATATAATAAAAATATGAATATATAATTTATTCGCTTTATTATAACCATTGTGAACATATAATTAAATGGATTGAAAATTTCTATAGTCGTGAATGTATGATAAGAATCAAAACCCTAACCCCATTATATATATTTCATTAACCAAATTAAAAAATTCATAAAAGTTAGCTAAACTATATCTTTATTATTATAATTATTATTGGAGTTATATAGTATATAAAAGTATGTTTATCCATGTAGATTCACCCTACTATTATTATGGAAATCTTTTAACTGGAAACATTTCTTCTTACATTACCATGGCTTACAAATACCACATTCCCAATGTGATGTGTTGAAATGCCATTTTCTTAAATTAATTAATTTGATATAACTTAATTAGTAGCGTATACCTAAATTGGACACAAATATTATCATTGATATGTCAATATTAGGATGAATATTCCAACATGTTCCATGGGGTTTAAATACCTACGATCAACCTAATAATTAAATTATAACTATGGAAGATATATTCAACTATCAATCAATGATAACCATCAAAATGGGTAACCCATTATTCCTATCACATTTAGTAGATTAAAAAAATAGTAGAAATTAAGTAAATTATAACTTTATTACAAATTATATTGTGGTTATTTATAAATTAAAAGAAATTGAATGCATATTTCAAACACAACAAAAAAATGTTAGTTAGCTATGAAATATGTAAATATTACTAGAATGTTCCAACAAATTCCATGGTGTTGAGATATCTTCCATCAACCTAATAATTAACTTATAACTATGGTGATTAGCATAATTATAGGCATATATAACTTTTGGTCGACCGACTTATGTAATAATCATTGGAGTGCAAAAGGTGGATCATTAATCCTTATTAGAATGTTTATACTATGTTGTTCTATTTCCTAGTTATAGCATTCCAACCAAATATCCATTTTGTGTTGTTCTCTTTATAGCATAATATTGTTACTATCCAACTTAATATGTAATCAAACCTAGAATGCTTGGATGAAGCTTCGTTAGTATTAGACTACTTAGATCGGGTTTTATCTTGACCATCATTTTCTTCTATAATTGTTATTGTAGTAACATGGGGTGAATCACAAGTCAAGTAGATATTCAATTTTCTTTTCCTGTTGGGTTCAGTCGACTATCCTTGTTCCTGTGCCTATGATGAGATTCATTCTATGTTGAGTTTGTCTAGAGTCGATTGTTTATTTTTCAATGAATATATTTTTCCAATAGATTATTCTAGAAATTGTTCTAATATTCTAGGCCTCCTTTTTTCTACCCTATATAGGGTATCCTCAAAAAAATTTCATGTAATCGAGTGTAGATTCTATTTTTGTTGTGGGTGTTCTAATTGAATACCTAGAAAGGTTTGATTCACATTTATTGTATATGTTTATGTACCTATTCTTTTCCAACTTCTGTGAGCCTTTTATTGCAATATTGTTATGAGATTATGTCACGGGTACTAAGAGGTCAAATTTAAATAGTTGTGTATAATTATCCTTCCCTTTCTTATTCTTGTTCAATATCCAGAAGGAGTAACCGTATATCCCCTTGTTCTTCTAGATCTTGTGGTGGAATTTGGAATATTATGTTAGATTATTAACTCATCATATACACATATATTTGGTCAATTATAGGTTGATGCAAAATCTCTTGTTTATGTACATCTAAAGAGTCAACATACCAGACTTCAATTATTTGTAGGGAGAATTGAATGTACAATGAGGGAGGAAACAATTTTTGTATGTGTTGAGGGAGGAAACATTTTTGAAGATTTCTGGATGACTAACTAGTGAAGTTTGTTTCATGTCTAGCCAAATCAGTAAAGAGGGGAACAAAATGGACTTATTAAAATTTTGACATTTATACTGGTTCATATTTAGCATGTCACCAATGTGTTTTTCTTAGTTGTATATTTTTCATGTCATGATCATTTAACCAATTTATTGTAAAATATTGAGTTTAATGTTAAGATACTCTCCCTACTCATGCAAAATGACTCGCTCTCGTTAGGAAAAAATTAGAAATAAGAAAAACAAGTTGAGATATCAAAAGCTTAATTTAACAATACATATATTGAACAGAATAATATAAACATGAATAAATAGGAACTGAATAAAGAATATTTATTATTCATATTGCACTGAATAGTGCAAATAGGAAAAAACCATATATAAATACACAATTTAGAAATTTAGAAATTTTATAATTTTGAACTATATATATAACTAAATATAGAATAAAAAACATATCTATACTTTATTAATATTAATTGATGGAAGGAACAATAGTTTAAATGAACTTTAGACACAAACATTAAGACCTAAACAAATATACAAAATCATTGTAGAATCTCCTCAAGACCATTACCATATGTTGACTCACAAAAATTGTGTTTTGTGTCAATATCAATAATCAAAGCCATTACTATATGTTGGCTCATGAAATGTGATTTTATGGTCAATATCGACAACTAAAATATAATCTCCAAAATACACAATACTTTTTATATTCCTTTTTTATGGGATCAAATTTGGAGTTACACTTCATTCAACTTTATCACTATGTTATACCACTTTAAGTACATAAAATCTATAGTTTTAATTTTATACTTAATGTGTTAGATATTAAAATGATGTGTGTTGTAAAATTTCAAGAATTATAATGTCATGATGGTCATGTGTACTAGGCATCATAGTTTCTAGAATTCATTGTGTTTTAAAGATCACAATGCACTATGTTTTATTTAATTTTAGAGTTAGTCCCTTAAGAAATATCAAGTGTCATTGCTTTTTAATAGTAATAATGTTTATAGGTTGCATTATGGAAGAGTTTGTAATTATCTAAGAGTATGAGTGATAACAATAAACTAGCAGTTATGGGTAATATTAGCGTTTTGACATTCATAATGGTTTTTTCTTAAGGGGCACATATTGTATCAAATATGTCACAACTCTTACTATATTAACCCGTATTCACGCACATAATTTTTTTTTTTTATAAGGTTCACCTCCTAACGAATATGTGCACGTTATATAAGGTTGATGGTATACATATCTTGCATTAATATTATTACCCCATGATATCGTGCGGAAAACGTACCACAGGATTTGGGAAGTACATGGTTTATAATTGTTTATTTCAAAACTATTAAAGTCATGCTGCCACCACTTGCCATGTGGCTTACTTACCCATTTATACCAGCTGGCGACTGTGACTTCTCTTTACTGTTCTGACCGAATTATGCACTTTGGGATCCGGAGACGAGATCTAATGGTGTTGCGAGAGCTCTCTACCATTGAACGATGGAGAGCTAATCCCGCTCTTCAAGGTTTATTGTTTTAGGGTTTTGAGGTCCGCGGGTATACCCTGCCGCCAAAGCATGCATTGGGCATTTTCCTCTGCGGCTTCCATGGGCGTCTTCGACTTGCCTCTGGGCTCTACCGAGCTGGAACCCTCTGCTACTCCATCAGAATGTTGTTATGAAGGTATACAGTTCCTTCTCTACTAAAATTCGGCATTATGTTCAGACTTTGTTACAGGTATACCATCCATTAGTTTTTTAACTTTTTATGTTCTGATACAGACATACAGTCTGTCGCACACTATCTATTTCGCATTATTTCTATATTTTCATGTTCTTCCAGGTATACAGTCGGTCGCTTATCGACTAATTAGCTTGTATATATATATATCCATACTTTTATAGGTATCCAATCGGTCGCTTATCGACTATTTATCTTTGTATATATATCTTCATGCTTTACAGGTATATAATTGGTCGCTTAACGACTATTTAGCTTTGTATATATATCTTCATGCTTTACAGGTATATAATCGGTCGCTTATTATCCTTTTAGCATTATGTACATTTAGCCCTGGCGATGGCGGTGACTTCTCTGCTGCCCGGCGCAGGTCTTATGTTCATTTGGTGTTTGCCGATCCGAATCTTGTTCCGGGTTGTTTCTCCAGTTCCTGCAAGCTCGAGCCGAGGTAAGCTGGATACCGTCGACCCTTGGTTTATTTTTGATTGTTACAGTTTGTTTCCTTTCGGATAGCCCGACTCCGCTAACGGGTTTGTTATCATATGGCAGGGGTTACACATAGCGACGATAGAAGGTTGATAACCAGTCCATTTGGCTCGACGCTTACAGGTGAGTCAATAATTTTATTGGGCATTCAACTATGCATCAAGGTGTCGGTTTCCAGGTTAACCTCACCGTTTGCTGGCAGGTTCCTCCATTTGTTGTTGAAGCCCTCAGTTATTCTGCCGTGGTTGCAGCAATTAATTCCCGTTCTGGGTTATTGTATTTAACTGTTTAGATATGGCTTCATTGCCTTTGTTGCTCATGGATTTTTATCCATGGTTGTAAATGATATGGAACAATGACCGCCCTTAAGCGACTCACATTGTACATGCTGATAAGATTTTGGATTTTGGTTTGATATCGAACTGTACCCACTTCCAGATTTTTCTATTATTATATATATACAAACTTGTTTCTTTATGGCGCATCACCATTTCTTCCTATGTGTTTATTAGAAGTGTTTGCCCTCTGCAGTTTTAATTTCGAGCTCGGCATGAACCCGTAGATGGTATTCTTATGGGTTCGCCCTCACAGGCTCGGCACAGTTTGATTCGCCCAACAAGGGTTTATTCCTCGCGATATTAGCTATTGTTTTTCTGAGTAGCTATTCTGTTATTTATATTATTGCATGCCCATATGGTATTTGATGATTATTTCACTACAGGCTCTTTGCATTTATTTTCCAACAGTTAGTTGTCTGGTTTGTACCGATATCCGCATATGGTTCTTTAAAATATTCTGGGTTATCACTTTTTCTCTTCTTTGTTCACGGTATTTGGAGAAAACCGCCTTCACGAGGAATGATTGTTAATGTTTCATGATTTCTACAGTATTTAGGTTTTAGTCATTATATTTGAGCAGCTCTGTCATAGAGGTTTTGTAGCGTAATACCACTATATAATATAGCTTCAAGTTTTTATTTCGTGAGTTACTTATCTTGAGGAATGTTGTTAAAGTTTCGTGCTCACGGCTGCATGTATAAATAAAGCTTCCCTTCTGTCTTTCAATTACAGTTCCCTACTCGGTCTGTTGGGTTAATAACAGTCTAGCATATTCTCTCATTTAACTCTATTTGAGACTATTGAGACCATCGATATTTATTGTTGTTTATCGCTTACAGCCTACTGGTTACCCTCCTATTACTGAGGAGTTACCTTTGGCTAGCGAATAATTAAGATTATTATACATTGTTTGGCCTTCATACAGTAATTCCTGAGTTCATTTCTTCTTTGTTTATTTCATATAATACTGTTAAGCCTTTTGCTCACTTAACTAAACGATACAAACACAGTAACTGTACAAAATCCACAGTCATACTTACCTGAGAAATTTGTCCTTAGGCCTCCACACCTTTCCAGGTTTTAAGAACAGGGAACTGTCCCTTGCTTGTCGATCCTCCCCACCATGAGACTAATTTCCAGAATTATGTCTCCCCCAAGCTCATTGCCAGACCACTGTCTTCAGAAATTACTTGAATGCACAGCATGTGCCATGTTATCTGATCACTACCAGACGTAACATGCCTATTTTTCCTTTTCTCCCGTCTGTTCCCAAACAGCCCGGATTTCCCATCCTTTCTAAGGAAGGAGTAAAAACAGTTAGGGTTTTCTTTCCCTTCTTGACAACTGTTTTTTTTTTCATTTTTTTTTTTAAAAGGAAAAGAAGATTATCATCAAGAAAATAACTTCCTTGCTCGAAGTTACTGAATGTAATTCTTTTATTCATGCTCCAGTTTTTACACAAAGTAATAATAATCTTTTATCCCAGTAACATATACATATATGTTTTTTTTTAAGAAAACAGGGAAGTAATTTTATTAATTACCGGGGCCATTACATCTTCCCCCCCTGAGATTGGACATCGTCCCGATGTCTTCCAGCTTCAAACAGTCCTGGATAATTCTTTAACATTAGCGCTTCATCTTCCCAAGTGGCCTCCTCAGGCCCAAAGTGTTGCCATTGAACCTTAACTTGGGTAATAACTCGTTTCCGCAGCTGCACTTCTCTCCGGTCGAGAATGTTCAGAGGTTCGACCAGGACCTCTCCTTTCGGTTCGACCTGCAGCAAGTAATATTTAAGTTAGTTTTTCTTTTCTTTTAAGAAAATAATCGTCTAACTATTACCTTGACAAACCTCTTTGTCCTATTAGTTCCCACCTGAATCTCTTGCCATCTGATCACATGTCTAGGATCATAGACATATTTTTTAAAATTGATACATGGAAAACGTTGTGAACCCGGATGTGGCTGGGTAGAGCGAGTTGGTATGCTACCGGCCCAACTCTTGCCAGCACTTGGAAGGGTCCACAATATCGGGGTGCTAACTTAGTGCACCCGCTCCATTGTAATGTACTTCTCTTGGCCTGAATCTTAATGTACACATGGTCTCCCACCTGATATTCCTTAAACCTTCTTTTCCGATCTGCAAAATTTTTCTGTCTATCTTGGGCAGCTTTCAAATTAGCTCGTACCCTTTTTACCATGTCTTCCATTTCCTTAAGCATCTCAGGCCCTAAACTCAATCTATCCTCTGGTCCACCCCAATTCGAGGGAGTACGGCACTTCCGTCCATACAAAATTTCAAAAGGACTTAGTTGGGTTGAGGTATGGTATCCATTGTTATATGCGAATTCTACCAAATGTAGATACTCCTCCCACAGCGTAGGCTGTTGCATCACATAAGCTCTTAACATGTCTTCGACCACTTGGTTTACCCGTTCCGTTTGCCCATCCGTTTGGGGATGATACGCTGTACTGAAATTCAGCTGAGTTCCCAATTCAGCAAACAATGTCCTCCAAAAGGCTGAAGTGAATTTCACATCTCGATCAGAAATAATTGTCTTCGGAAGTCCATGTAATTTAAACACGTTCTGCATAAAGACATGAGCAATATGCACAGCCTTGTACGTAGATTGTACAGGTATGAAATGTGCAGCTTTACTCAATTTGTCTACCACCACCATTATAGAATCGTTATTTCTCTTCGTCTTCGGCAGCCCAGTGATAAAATCCATGGTAATGGTCTCCCATTTCCATTATGGTATGGGTAGTGGCTACAATAGTCCGGCTGGATGTTGATGTTATGTTTTAATTTGTTGGCATTCCAAACACTGAGCCAAATATTCGGTCACATCCTTCTTCATTCCAAGCCAGAAATAATTTCTTCGAATTGCAATAATCATCTTCTGATAGCCTGGATGTCCCGCAGAGTGACTAGTGTGGAACTCATCCAAAATCAGATTTTTAATCTGGCTTTGGTTGGGTATATATATTCTTCCCTTGTAATAGAGCACACCTACATTATCCAGTTCAAATTTTTGTTGGTTTCCCTCACCATTGCCTTGCTTTAGTTGCTGCTTAATTTGTTGGTATTCAACATCCTGTTCTGTTGTTTTCTGTATAGTTTCTAAGAGAGTACTCTTCCAGCTACTCAGGGATATTTGATATAAGCTTTGTACCTTTCGACTTAAGGCATTAGCCACTCGCTTTTCCTTCCCCTGCAAATGTTTAATATCGAAGTCAAAGGTTCTTAGGAAGTATGTCCATCTAGCTTGTCTTGCATTTAAAGTGGGCTGGCTGAAGTAATTAGTTAGACTATGATGGTCAGTCAATAACAAAAACTTTCTTCCCATGAGATAGTGCCGCCACATCTTCAAAGCATGTATAACAACAGCCAGTTCCAAATCATAAGCAGAGTATTTTTGTTCATGTTCTTTTAACTTTCTTGATTCATAGGCAATCACTTTGCCTTCTTGCATTAATACACCTCCCAGCCCTTCCTTGCTTGCATCCTTACATACCACATATTCTTTGTCAGGATCAGCTATACTCAAGATAGGTGCTGTAGTAAGCAATTGTTTTAAGTGTTCGAAGCTTCTCTGACATTCGGGGGTCCATTGGAATGCTCTTCCCTTTTTCTGCAAAGATGTGATGGGGAATACCACTTTGGAGAAATTTTTCGCAAATCGTCTATAGTACCCGGCTAAACCCATAAAGGACCGGATATCCGCGACATCCTTTGGTACAGGCCACTCCATTATAGCCTTTACCTTTTCAGGGTCTACATCAATTCCCTCTTTGGTAATTACATGGCCTAAATACTGAATCTCCTCTTGGAAAAAGTCACATTTACTAAACTTGGCGTATAGTTGGTGTTCTCGAAGGGTCTGCAGCACCATTCTAAGATGTTCCTAGTGCTCTTCGACCGTACGGGAATATATCAATATGTCGTCAATAAATATCAGCACAAACCGATCCAGATATTGATGAAAAATACTATTCATTAAACACATGAAAGTGGCAGGGGCGTTAGTTAACCCAAAAGGTAATACCACAAACTCATAATGCCCATACCTTGTTCGGAAGGCAGTTTTGGCAATGTCCTCTTCTTTAATCCGGATCTGGTGGTAGCCTGACCTTAAGTCAATCTTAGAGAACACAGTTGCTCCTTTCACTTGGTCGAACAATTCGTCAATCCGTGGTAAGAGATACTTGTTTTTGATGGTCAGTTTGTTTAACTGACGATAATCAATACACATTCGGAGGGTTCCATCTTTTTTCTTGACGAACAATACTGGGGCTCCCTAAGGTGACACACTAGCTTGAATGTAATTTTTATCTAATAATTCCTGCAGTTGCATCTTCAATTTTGTTAACTCAGGCACACTCATTCTGTAAGGTGCTCTTGATACTGGAGCTGCGCCTGGTATCAATTCGATAGTAAAGTCTATATTTATTTTCGGGGGTAATCCAGGGATTTCCTCCGGAAATACATCTGTAAATTCCTGTACCACAGGAATGTTATCTAAGGTTGCTGCTTTGCCTTTAGAATCTGCAAAACCCACTTGTATAGCATACATCTGACACCCTTTTCGAATACATTTTGCCAGCTGAGTTGCGGTTATTGGTCGGATTTGCACTGGTAGCTGGATCCCTTGTAGTTCTTTTTTATGTCCATTTTGATTTTTATAATAAATAACTTTAGTTTTGCAATCAACTAACGACCAGTGTCTTTCCAACCAGTCCATTCCAATTAAAACATCGTATGATCCGAGAGGAAGTACATTCAGATCTGCTACTACTGATTCTCCAGCTATTGTAAGCGAACAATCCTTAATTTTTGCTGTGACTCGCCTCTTGGCTCCTGTAGCTAGTTGTACCAGCCATGGGTTTTTAAATCTAACAGGCTATAATTTACAGCGCTCTACTATCTTGGGACTCACATAACTAAATGTAGCACCTGGGTCAATTAAAACAGTTATAGTAAGGTATGAAATCTTACCTTCAAATTCGACCATGGTGGGTTGATATTCTGCCTCGCGATCATCCAAAGCTGCGTTAATTCTGGGTATGCTACGTCCAACTTCACCAACAGTTGAGGCTTCATGAATTTGGGACAGTTGTTCCGTTCCCTTCCGCTGTGGGCAGTTTTTAACATAGTGTGGTCCCCCACAGCCCTAGCACTGTACCTGGGGTCTAGCCGTCCCCTCACTGTCCATTCTTACATGTTGTTCATTGATTTTTGGTTCATTTGATGTCTTAAACTTGGCTGCACTTCTGGTTACATTTATATTATTTTGCCCCTTGCCAAATCCTTTGCCACTGCGACTACCTTTATTTAGACCATTTGTCTTGAAGCCTTTCCTTTCATTCCATTTCTTGCTAGCATTCTCTCCTTTTTGCTTGCTTTGTTGGTAACAAATTCTGGCTTTACGAATGACCTCGTCCATTGACTTAGGATTATCGAATTCAATCCTTTCCCGCATGTATGGAGGCAGGCTGCTAACAAAACGTTGCACTTTTGCTTTTTCTTCCCTTATATATGGCACATAACGGAGCAAGGAGGTGAAGCGAGTAATAAATTCATCCATCGTCTGCTGTCCCAACTGCAGATCATGGAATTCTCGCGCTTTCATCATAAAAACGTTCATTTAGGTATCTCTCCTTAAAGTACCGTTGGAAATTCTCCCAAGTGATCGTTTGTTCCGTCACTCCTTTCACTATCTTGACTTCCTCCCACCATAAGGTGGCCTTTCCCTGCAGTTGGAAAATAGCCAACTGGGCTTTAAGGTTATGGTCGTACTCGTACAGTTGAAAATACTTATTCATATTAATCAACCATGCTTCTGCCGCTTCTTCCTGTTCTCTGTCAAAATGTGGTGGCTTAATCTTGCGGAATTCTCCTTGTAACTCCATCCTTTGTCTCTTTGAGGTTTGTTGTTCCAATGCATTATCAGAACGCTCCTCTTGTTCTTCATATCTCTCAGGTGGTATAGGATGATTCTGTTCCTCTGACATCCGCTGCTATTCTGCACTACGATTAATTGGCAATTGATTCTGTCTCTCAGACAGACTTTTTAAAATCCTTTCCTGTTCTATTGTCAGTCGTGCATTGTCTTCTCGTAATCGAGCCATTTCCCTTTTAAGTTCTTGTACCGTTTCCAAGATTGCTTGATTG
>APFE031419064.1:0-29421 GCA_000404065.3 Pinus taeda
TTTAGCGAGATGCTTTCCCCGGGATACATACTGTGTTATTGTGTGAATGCTCTTGATGTTTTATTGTTATTGATGCTGCTATATTGATGATCAACGTAGAGGAGCTTATGTTTTCCGCAATAGTACATGATCAGGATAATCTCCATTGAATATGTGTTAAATTATTCAAAATTTCTACAAATAGGTTGAAATTGATTCCACCTAGACTTGGTCAACAAAACCCCTGGTGATTGATTTAGAGAAAGAATAGGAAAATTTTAATAAAAATCTCCATACAGAGAAACAAGCACCTGAGCCAGAGATTCCACAACACAAAACTACTCAAGAAATTATAGTAGATAAAACTATAAGTACTCAAGACGTAGAGCACATAATTGCCACTCCTACCTCTAAAATTGTTTTGAGAATTGAGGAGATTCGTCCTTTAGATGTGTTATATAGCCCAATCCACAATTTTTTTGTCAAAAGGTAGAGAAAGAAGAGGAAGTTGGATGCTATAGCTGCTACTACTCCTAATAAGGAACTGATGGATATTGTCTAGAAAGACTCACCCATCTACGCATCTGACAACCTTACTAAACTGTCTCATTTTGCAGGAGCCTATGCTACAATGACTATTGACAAAGCAACAGAAGTACAAATGTTGCTCAAAGAAAAGGCAAATAAAATTTTGTTGTTGGAAAAACAGTTAGAGCAAGAAAAATCTAATCAACAAGCAGAATTGCAAATAGCCAAGATCCAACAATAATTTGAGCAAATGCAAATAAAACATCAATCCAGTTTAGTAGAAAAGGAAGCGTAGATACAAACATTAATAGATAAGTATAAGAACAATGAAAATTGTTACACAGTAATTTGTCGCCAACCCTGCATTCCCTGATGTCGAACACTGTCAGTCTGTGTTATTGACATCTGCCTTGTGTCATGTTACAAATTATGTGTCAATGTATTCCTTGTCATCTCAAGAAGAATACCTCAATTCACTACATCTGGAGTAACCCTTTTTACCTATGTTTTTGGGTCATCGCGGGACAGTAGTTGTTCTACCCATGAAGATAGCCAAGATTGCACTAGCCTTAGTGAAGTCTTCACTTTGTATCTATGTTGCACTTGCGATGAGCTATTTTTGGCAAATTTTTCAAAAAACTCGTTAAAGCTTTGAAGTGTAACAGCTTCATGGGTGGTCCTAGGGTCGGTTGTTGGGTCAGATGAGCTCACCTCTCTCCTTTAGGATGGTTGTTCCACCTTTTGTGCAACCTCTCAAAAAGATAAGCTCTTTATCCCATATTTTATGGAAGCTCCTCCTCCTATAAATACTTCCTCCATGACTGAGATTAGCTAGCTTCAAAGTTCGAGAATTCAATAGTAAAAGTAGAGAGTTTTAGGGTGTGGAAGTAGCCTCTCATATAACTTAGCTTGGGATGGTTTTGAGTGGAGTTTTCTTGATTGTAAGAATGTTCTAGCATTAGCCTTTTGGGTAGGAGAGAGAGTTATTCATCTTTTGGGAGACAGTATATGAGTGAATGCTTGCGGAGACATGCTAACAGGACCCTTCAAGGAGGCTTATGACGTCAAGGCTTGGTTGTAAGTTCTACTTTAATTTACATTAATACAAATCAATAGCTTATTTTCTATATGATATGTCGAATTTCGTAATGATAGCTTGAAGCTCCTTGACTCTTTAAGTAGACAGTTTTTGTCATACTCTATTATGTTCATGGTTGCGCTCTGTATGTTGTTTTCAAGTACAAGTGATTAGAAGAACGAGAGCTGGAGCAACAAAACAAGGACTTCATTGAATGACGGTTTGAAGGTAAGCCCTCATGGCATCAACTTTCTAAGTAAATTTGCTTTGGTATTGTCTTTGTTGTGACTAGACCCACTCTAGGGCTAGAGGGGTTGCCTCTGTCTGTAGAGGGAATTTGCCTATGTCATAAATTGGCAACTCCACTGGGAACTCTTTGTTTTTTGTCTCTTTATTTGATTTTGTTTTACTTATTTATTGTCTCCTTTAAATTTCGGATTAATTCTTCATGTTATGGGTTGCTTGACTACTCCTGGAAGTCTATCATTTGTCATAAGTGCTAGGTTTGGCCTTCCCTCAACTGGATTTTGAAATTTTTCCTTTCTTTTAGGGTCGTCGCAGTTTATTTTATGACAGTCACAAAGATAGTCACACTTGCGCAATCTAACTAGTTGCGCCTTCTGCTATTTGGCACGATTAAATCACTTCACAGTCGCAAAGAGCTATGAAATTGGCTCGACATTGTTAATTGGTGTACTTTGGCAATGACGTTGTAAAGTTTCCAGTTAGGGAGGTGTGATGTTTTATTGTCGGTGCATGTTGTCAGTTTTATGCTCGTGAAGATTCCTGTAGGTTTCAATTTTGAGGTTTTGCATGTTGATTAACCAGTGTGTCCTATCCTTTTGAGTTTATCTTCTGCCTCTTTACTGTGGTCAAACTGTTGATTGCTAGGATATTTGATTCCAGGTTTCATTCCTTTGAAACTTTTCCTTTCAAAATGTGTGACCTATTTACCTTAGGGTTCCTTGAAACATTAGCTTTTCTAGGGTTACTTGTTCACTTGGATCTTTGGGTTATGCTAGGCACGATCCCTTGCTTTGTTTGAGGCTTCTATTTATTAATTGCTTTTTCATCTTAATGATTGGTATGTGATGTTTGGTTACCAAAACTTTCAATTCTTGCTCATTTGGTTTCCTTGCTTCACTTGGCATAGATCACATTGCTTCCCAGTCAGTGAGAAATCTTTCCAGTTTTGCAAAAGGAAACATCTTCTTGGTTTTGAGTCTTTGATTTGTTTTAGAGTAGAATGTTTCTCTTCATTCATTTGTGATTTCATTCAGAAAAGGCTTAAAACTAGCAATTTTTTGAATTTTGCATTTGGTTGCTTGTCATTTATTTGAAAAATCAAAATATTGCATTCATTTTGTGTTAGGAAATAAGAACAGTCTTTTGCACTAGTAAATTCTTTCCATTTAGAAATTGAAACGCGAAGGATTTGTTGTTCATTTTGTTAATTAGATTTCTTGCATTTCGCTTTCCTCTTGCTTGGTTTTCTTGAATTTGCTTGCTTGTCACTTTGGTTGCTTTGAAATGAACCTCTCACTTTTTTTCAGTTAGTCGTTCATTGAAAATAAATGGTTTCTTCACTCATGTAGTTGCATTCTAGGAGATTTTGAAGATACATTTGGTAGGGCCTTGAAACTGAAACTTAATTCAAGATTAACAACTAAAATTTATTGAAGTAATCTAAAAACGCATTGGAACTTAACGCTTATATCTAGAGGTCTAGGCTAAAGACGTGTTCCGACATCGTTAAACCTAGTGGATGTTGTTTTCACTAAGGTTGGGAGATTCCTCCTTTTTTGATTTGATAAGTACTAGTGTAGACTTGTGCTCCCTGTACCGTCATGTATATGATGGGAGACCCCACTAGGTTGCAATCTTTTTCTCCATAGGAAACTGAGTCGGCCACCTTGTAGATGTGATACACCAAACACAGCATTCAGGGAGATAGCCTACTCGTACTTCTTGGTTTGCCGAGAGGTATTCTGCAATTCACTCTTACCTGGTAAACCCTTTTGCCTAGAATTCAAGAGTAGTCACTTTCATTCCTTTTCAACTCTTTAAAAGTAAAAGAATCATCTGAGCACTTGTCCTTTTAGGCTTATCAAACTTCGAAGGAGACTAGAGTCATCTTTTGTCCTTTTTCGTGACTCTAGAAACAGGAAAAAGAAAATTTTTGTTCCAGTGTCACAAAATTTATTTGCCCATGATAACATCCTACCTATTAATTTTTTCCACATCATGAGTAATACCCTTAAAAATAATTTAAATCCTTCTTAATTACATCTTCTCTCTAGGTCTTTTGAGTTTAGGCCATCCTAGCGAACTCATCTGTTCCATCTTTGTTACCAAGTGATGGAGAGCCATCTTCCCCCGCCCCATCTGAGGTATCATTTGTTAGTGGCTCTCTTGTTATTGTTCCAAATGTTCAGCCTCTTGCCTCTCGAGCTCCAATTGGGGAACCTTTTGATATCAAGTGGAATCCTCCCAATGTTTGGGAATTTTTAGACGAGGATCTTCCGGCTACTCCCCCTGGTGCTTCGGTTCCTATGGCCTCTTCCGACATGGATGAGTCAAGTACTGTTAGAAGTCAAGAGAGCTTTGTGTCAGCCGATGAATATTAGTTTCCTCCGGAAGGTTTCCCTTTCCACACCTCTCTGAGTGTTTCATTACCACTTCGTTATCATGCTCTGGCTAACATACTTGGTTCTACATCTCTGCACCAGAGCTCTGTATGCTCTCATATGACAATTCTGAATTTAGGGCCATTCATGTCTACTTAGTCAACCATGACTTCCATTCCATGGATGCAGATTACATCAGTTACATCTGTTCCATCGATGCCCACCGTTTGTGTGGCATCTTTAGCTCCTCCTGTTAGTGCAGTTACTGCATCCTCGGTGGTCACTGTTGTTATTCGGATATCTTCCAGAGCCGTTGATAGTGGTCCTTCGCCTCTGGCATATGAAGTCAATCAAACTATGGGTACTGTACCTATCTCCTCGAATTCCATTCCGAGGGGATTGTCGTATGATCAATATCTGTTTTCTCTTCAAAATCGGACTTATAACCCTCTAGGTTCTTAGCAGATGTCCTTTCCGTATAACCCTTTGCACTATTATGATCACTGTGGAGACCATATGTATTATACTAGACCTCTTCCTCAGATGACTCTAGTTGACAGTAAAATTCCACCTTCAGTTTCTTAGAATCACAATACCTACCACGGCTCGTAAGGACAACCTGTTCAAGGACAACTGTATGCCTCGATAGGTCAATCTTATGGTCAGCAGGGGAAACCTTTAGGCTCACAAGGACAACCTTTATCCCAAATAGGTTCATCCTTTGCATATTCAGGGAAACCTCTTTTATCACAAGGCCAACCTGTTGCCCAGCAAGGCCAACCTTCTGGTAAGTTAGGTCAGCCTCAATTCCAACATGACCCACCTGCTACTCAGTAAGGACAACCTCTTCGTCAATTAGGTCAGCCCCAATTCCAACAAGGCCAACCTGCTACTCAACAAGGACAACCTTTTGGTTAGGTCAATCTAGCTATTAGTCAACCTAGTGTTCAAATGCAACCTGGACCTCAAGCTCAAGTTGGTCCCCAGACTCAACCTGGCCCCTAGGGTCAGTTTAGATTCCAAGTTCAACCTATTTATTAGATACAACCTACGCCCCACACACAATTTGGGCCTCAGTTTCAATATTGGCCTCAAGTACTTCAGCAACCCCAAGGGCAACCTCAGGGTAATCCATATTAGAATTATCAGCAACCTCAGGTTAATCCTTATCATAATTTTCAGTAGCCATATGCTGCCCTGTTCTTCAAGATGGTAATCAATGGTTTGTTGGCGGTCAAAATCCAGGTCAACAACCAGGGTATGGTTTCAATTCACCCAACTATAACTCTTATGGACAAAATAATCTGGGACAAGATCCATGGGGGCAATAAGGCCCTGGTTGGAGCCCTAACGTTGGTCCTTATCAAAGACCCATGATTTCTTTCAATCCTTAGTTACCTTTTCTTGCAACTTTAGAATTGCCTGATGTGTCTAAGTTGACCAATGATCCTATACTTCATAATCCATATTGGCTACCTGTTCCAACCAAGATCCCTGGTGACTTTCCTAAGTTTGAAGGCAAGTCCGGAGAATATCTCTAGGCACATATCATGACCTATCACCTTTGGTGTTCATCCAATTCCTGGCTTGACGATTCTATTCGTCTCCATCTTTTCCAAAGGACTCTTACTGGTTCCACTGCAAAGTGGTATATTGAACTCGCTCGTGGGACTTTCCAAGATTTTAACTATCTCACGATGGCATTCCTTACGCATTTTAGTTATCGATTTGCTATGAAAGAGGAACGCATCTTCTTACCTCTCTGAAACAGGACACAACCACTCACATCTCTGATCATATTCATGAATGGAGAAGGCGTCATTGTTTAATCAAGTTTTGGATTCCTTATTAACTATTGACTGATTGGTTCACTACCTCTTTTGTCAGTCCAATAGCCAGAGACATTGCTATGGGGGCATGCATTACTTAAGAGCAAGCCATCGCGCATGCTCAATATATTGATTTGGTATATTCCCAATCTGGCACGCTTTATGATATCTTTCCCGATGCTCTGCAACCTAGAACTTCTAAAGCACCACTGACACCTTTCGTCGATGGTATTATTGGTTCCATCACTCAGTCTTCTCGAAAGTCTTCCATGAATCCTATAAGTAGAAATCCATTGCTCCTACTGAAACTGCTTCATACACTCCATCCAATCTTGGTAAAACCTCAGAAGTTAACGCTATCTAGTCCACCACAGCAGAGAAAACTTCAAAAGGTAAGAAGAAAGGGAAAGGTAAAAATAAGTCTGACATGCTAAAGCAAGAAACTTCTAAGACTCCTATCAATGGTGGTTCTAAACGCAAACCTAAGTATCCTTGTCTTATCTGTGATGAGGATCACTTCACTAAAGACTGTCGTCGACAGTCTAAGGTAAGTTGTTTGCTTAAGGGGACTTCGAGAATTCCTGTTTTGCTTAACGAACCTTTTCCTTCCTAATAAACTCAAATAGTGGACCAACCTCAATCCTCTTCCTCATATAGTTCCCAAGTATTTATGGTCGAGACTATTCATATTCACATATCTACTCGATCGAAATATTATGCTCTGTCAAATGGAAAAGAACCCGAAGTCCCTTCTACTGTTCCCCCATCCAATTCTGGCCCTCTTCATATTGAAATTCCTAGTAATGAGTCCATCAGTTGGCCACTTGCTAAAGGAATTATCTAGAAATATTCATATAATCCCAATGCTCATGCTGCATAGAACTATAGTATTGTTGAAGATCTAGCCCAAGCTCCTTCAACTATGTCTACATTGGAGGTTATCTAGAGTTGTCCTTCCCAACAAAAGTCATTACTATCCGCCATTGGTGGAATTGATCCAACTGATTCCGAGTTGATTACTTTCAATCTTGAAAATCATGTGCTTCATTTTCCTCACCAGATCGCTTTTCTCATCTAGGTTGTTATCAACTCAAAGACTATTCATCGTACTATTATCGATGAAGGAGCCTCAACTTGCATTATGTCTGTTGCTCACTGGAAAGCCATTGGTTCTCCCTCTTTGAGTCAATCTCTGAATACCTTGGAGGCATTTGATGGAATATATTCTCGTTCATTTGGTATTCTCTAAAATTTACCTATCACCTTGGACGGAAAGATGGTCAATGTTGAGGTAGAAGTTGTCGATGCCAATCTAGCTTACAACCCTCTACTAGGTCAAAGTTGGACATATGATATGCATGTCGTTGCTTCTTCGTTATTCCACATAATCCGTTTTCCTAATCAGGGGAAAATTGTTATGGTCGCTCAGTTGTCCTTCTTTGCTTCTTCTTCCTTGGAAGGCAATGTTCCATATGTGCAGCATACCAGTATTCCTTATGAGAGTGTGGGTGCTGGGCTCTTTAAAGCTCCTGCCCTCATGGGCATTTTTCCACTCCCACCTCCTAATGTCACCTCTGTTACTATGATCTTGGTTAACCTTTATCCTTGGGTGATTCCTCCCCTCGATCAGGTATATTTTTGGGGTGATGTTATCCCGTTGAGCCCTTTTGATCTTAACTATGTTGAAATCGTCTTGGCTTCGGCTTCATCTTCTGACTCTGCTCTATCGAGTAGATCTCTTGACACGTATGTGCAATCCCCTTGGCTTGGAGATCTCACTTCTCCTAATCCTTTACAAGAGACATTTCCTTTTGATGAGGCTATTCTTGGAACTTTTTCTTTTGAGGATCCTCCTTGGGTCGATAGTCATCATCGTTCCTCATTTCTTCCTGGCTTTGGGTTAATGATTGCCAGTCTAGATAATATTGCTTCCCATGTTCCCAATCATCCACTTTAGACGCCCGTACTAACTCACGAGGTCTTTTCTAAAGGGAATATGGGAAATATCACTAAAACCCTACCTATCAACATATCTGTTAAACTGGGAATTGTCAAAAATATTCACATTGGAGTAACTTGTTCTCCCAAGGAAATCAAGATTTACACTAGTCTCTTTTGAGAGTTTTGTGAGTTGTTTGCCTGGTCGTATGAAGAAATTCCAAATATAGATCTGAGTATTGTGGTGCATGAGATCCCTACGTATCTTGATGTGAAACCAGTTCGTCAACGTTTACGTCCTGTGCACCCAAGAAAGGCAGTTGCCATTAAAGGAGAGGTTGAAAAGCTTCTCAAGACTAGATTCATTTATCCTATTCCATTGACAGGCTGGGTCTCTAACATTGTCCCTGTGACTAAAAAGTAGGGCACTCTTCGAGTTTGTGTTGATTATCATGATATTAATTGCGCATATCTGAAAGACAACTACCCCACTCCCTCTGTTGACTAGCTTATTGATGACTATGTAGGGAGTGAAATATTATCTTTTATGGATGGTTTCTCTGGTTATAATAAAATCAATATCTTACCTACTGATTAACACATGATTTCCTTTATCTATCCATGGGGTACTTTTTCTTATAAAAATATTCCTTTTGGTTTGAATAATGTCGGTGCGACTTTCCAAAGAGCAATGTATTATGGTTTTCATGATATTAGACACATTGTTTGGCCTTATCTGGATGATCTTCCTGCTCATTCAACTAAACGCGTAGACCATCTGGATCACCTCCGTCAGATTTTTCTTGGCTGTAGACATTATAATATTCGTCTCAATCTACAAAAATGTGTCTTCTACATTGAGTCTAGTAGACTCCTTGGGTTTGTCGTTTCTAAGGAGGGTATTCATCTCAATCCACTCAAGGTCAAAGCTATTTTGAATCTCCCACCTCCTCCTACTTTGCACCAATTTCAGAGTTTGGAAGGGAAGGCTAATTTCTTGCGTCATTTCATCCCTAACTATGCCGAGGTCGCTAAAGGTTATACGTGTCTGCTTAAGTGTGACATTCCATTCATTTGGGATGAAATTGTCCACAAGTCATTTGCGCAACTCAAGACCCTTCTTGTTTCTTTTCCTTTGTTGTGTCCACCTAATTATCACCATGATTACTCGCTTTATCTAGCCGTCGCTGATAGTACCATTGGCATGGTTCTGGTACAGGACGACGATGATGTTTTTGAGCATGTCATATATTATCATAGCCACAACCCTCTTGACATTGAGACTTGCTATGCTTATGTCGAGAAGTTGGCTTTGGCAGTTGTTCAACGTTTTCGTCATTACATTTTGTTGCATACCACGACCGTGATTTCTGATTGAAACCTAATGACATATATTTTGTCACGTCAATTGATGGGGGGGAAATACTCCAAGTGGATTATCATCCTCCAAGAGTTTGATTTGGAGTTTGCTACTACCAAATCCAAGAAGTCACTAGTTTTCATTGAGTTGATTTTCTCTTTACCTTCTGATTATGCTCCCTCTCGGATAGAGGATTGCATTCCAAACAATACACTCTTCTTGATTAATGCCCTCAATCCTTGGTATTGTGACATCATCATTTACCTCCAAACATCTTCATTTTTCTCTTACTTGTCTAAGGATGCTCGGAGACACATTAGCCATCATTCTCAACCATATCATATTATTGGAGACATGTTATACCATGTTGGAGTATATTATATTCTCCGTCGTTGTTTAACCCTCGAGGAAGCTGAGAAAGTCTTAAATGAATGTCACTCTAGTGCCTATGGCAGTCACATGTCTGGTTATGCCATTGCTTAGAAGATTCTTCGTGCTGGTTGTTTTGGCCATCCATTTTCAAGGATTGCATTCTTGTCACCTGTTCATGTCATGTGTGTCAAATTTACTAGCACAAGATGCGTGTGCTACCTTCTCTTTTACGTCCTGTCATTACTGTTGGCCCTTTTGCGAAGTGGGGCATTGATTTTATGATCTGTAACCCTCGCTCAGTCGGGGGACATGGATATATCATCGTTGTTGTTGATTACTTTACAAAATGGGCCAAAGTGATGCCTACATTGACTAACGACAGTAAGACAACTACTCAATTTCTATTCAATCATGTGATTTCCAGGTTTGGAGTCCCTTAGGCCATCGTTACAGATCATGGTTCTCATTTTCGTAGCTACATGATGGCTGAGTTAACATCTATGTTGGGCTTTCATCACGATAGTTCGACGCCATATTACCCTCAGTCCAATGGCCAAGTCAAAGCAGTAAACAAAGTTTTGTTACCAGGCTTGAACGCACCATTAGAATGAATAAGTCCAATTGGAATTTAATGTTGTTTTCAGCTCTATGGGCCTACCAAACCTTGGTTAAGGATGCTACTGGATTTACACCATTTTGGCTAGTTTATGGTATGGAAGCTACCCTTATGATTGAATGCGAAATTCCTTCTCTCAAATTAGCTATTTAATTACTGCCAAATACCACTTTGGTGGAGGAGTGTCTTCTTTACTTAGAACGACTTGATGAGACTCGTCGACTTGCTTCATTGGTCATTGGGCAGAAGAAGCAAGTGAAAGCTCACTTCGATCAGAAGGTCAACCCACATTCCTTCATTGAAGGGGATTTAGTTATGTTGTATGATCAAGCTCATGACAAGCTGGGGGTAGGCAAATTCGAACCCATGTGGCATGGGCCCTACATTGTAAAACATGTTTTGAAAAAAGGTGCCTATGAGCTGATTGCTTAGGAAGGAAATCCTTTCGATATGCCCTGAAACGAGCTTTATCTCAAGAAGTATTATGCATGATCCTTTCGTACATTTCTATGTACATAAGTGTGTTTTCATTTTTGTACATGTTTGGCTTGGTGTGTAAGAATTTTTTTCTTATTGTGTCCTTTTGCTTCTTATGCAGATGTTTGTCGCACCTTATGTCAGTTTCGCTGATGGTGCCTGTCGCAGTACTCAAAATATTTCCTCTGTGGCATGGGTTATATATGATCCTCACGGTGAGTTGATAGATCTTCAAGGTGTTTGTCTAGGATGTACTATGAATAATGTTGTTGAATATAGCGCAATTATTGAGCTATTGGCTGCGGTTGTTGTCCTCAATATTTGCACTTTGATCGTAAATCTAGATTCACAGCTTGTTGTTCTCCAACTCAATGGGCGTTATTCCATTACAAACCCTCAGATTTTAAGGTTGTATTTACGTGTTCATTTACTCGAAAGGAATTTTGATTACATTACATATCAACATATTCCTAGATGACTAAATACATTAGCAGATGCATTGGAAAATCATGTGTTAGATAGACATTTGCAACATTTGTAAAAGTAAACATTGAGACATAATAAGTTCATAAAACAAAACATAGGTATGTATATATATATCATGTGTTGCACATTGTAGTGCTCAAAAAATATGTGTTCAGGTTACATCATGAGACAACATGTCTCTCAAAATTGCAGAAAATAAACCTATGGGTCTAATTTGCGTGATGCTCTCTATAGCACACCGTTGCTCAAATGACACATCTAAGCAGTCAGTGGATCCTATTCGACACCCCTGCTATGTGTTGTTGGTATCGTCGAGGGAAATCCTTGAATCCCGCATAACCTAGGATCCCCTCTATCAATCCCTCTAGGTCTCGGGCAATCTCATCCTCTTCATCTCCACCAAGAGGAGGTAGCTCGAACTCCCTCTCGACTCTATGCACAATGGGACATAAACCTGTAGGTACTTCCAGTCCAACATCTACAAGATTGAAATATAATGATCAGAAAATATATATCAAAAATACTAAAAAATTATAGAACTCTTTAAAAATTGAAAAATGAGTTTGTTAACTATATCACTCCAGTGTTCCCCATGAGGGAGTACTAGGTCTAGATCACCCCTAAAGTTCGTCCCAGCATATGGCCAGTCGTCTGCAACAATGAGTTGGTGATCTAGCCACTCAAAGAACTCTAGTCTCCACAACATATGTTGGTCACCACCTCCTCGAGGCATCAATATAGCATAGTGAGTGATCTATGGCTCTTGTGGTGGTGGCCTTGCCATGACCACTTCTTGTCTCTTAAAGATGGGCACTTGTTCCTGGATGAATGGTACGAGGATGGATCCATACCCAAACTGTTTGGTATCACCTCTCTGCCATTTTGTTAGCTGCCTTTTGAGGTTGTCTGCTACCACCTCTGCCCAGTTGAATATAATGGGGTTTAGGCAATCGGCGGCTAGCCGGTCTTGGTGGCCTCATGCCGGGCCTACATACCAGCTACGCTAGTGATAGTTGATAGGAGGAATCATAATGGCAAGTCAGCTACTGTTGCAATTTTTATTTTACTTCCCTTGTCTGATTTCTGGGGCTCTGGTCACATCCTTCCGAGCATGTCCATTGTCTCTCCTATGATTTGGGTACCTATCATCCGAGGCCTTTCTCCCCTCCATGATAACCCTATCAGGAAATAGATGCTGTTGATATCGATTACTAATTCCTACCCCTGAATGTTGAATCTCCCTTCATTTGGATCCCATGCTCCAACTAGGTACTGAAGTAGATCAGGTTGTGCTCTTAGGCACAGTACCATGAAGAACTTCAAGAGCCCACAATTCTTGAGCACATCCAAGAAATTTGGATCCCCCATGGCCAAAACATCATCATTTCTATGTTTCTGCTCTTTCCATTCGATCACCATGCTTTTCTCCCTGCAAACACACAAATATTTAATTATAAATGCCATAATTGTGTTTAAAATCTCAAGAAATTGCTTAAATTTTGAGGAATTTTGGTTGCCGAGTTAGAATTGATCATTTGGAAAACTAGGGCTCTTCACGACTATTTGGTGTCCAGTTGCGAAGAACTCATTTTCACTCCATTGGAAAATCTGGATCTTCACGCTCCCGAGCTGGGAACCTGTGATGACTGTTGCAGACACTCCTCTCCACAAACCTCCTCTAAATCATGGCTAAAGACTTCAAAAACAAGCTACATTCTATTTGAAAATGGAGGGAAAAGGTCTGGTTCATACCTAGACGAGACGGATTTGCAAACAAGCCTCTAAAACTCCTCCAATCGATCGCCAAAATCACAAATGCACAAGGGTAAATTTTTCACTCCAAGGTAAAAAGTGAAAAGTGAATTGTGTTTTACCCAATTGTCCTTTTATAAGCTCTTTTTGGAAAATTAAAGTTTTAGGTTAGGGTTTTCAGTCTATATTATGCATCTTTCAATCAAAAACATATCTTAAACTTGTTTTTGTGCAACAACAAGTTCCAAGTACTCTGGCGATGATTCACGAGTTATATTTTTATACTTTTTCGACTCAGTAAAAACATGAAAAAGTCCCTTTTGGAGTCATCTTTAACCTCTTTTTTGACTCTCAAAACATGAAAAGATCATCAAGCTCTTATCACTTTGAACTCGTTAACGACTGTGAAACACCATCTACCTAGTATAATTTTACCCCTTTTATGGACTGGGATAGATTACTTACGAAAAAGATATACGTTGATATATCACGGTCAATAGGTTCCCTTGGGTATTGTTTTTACCTTTTCGGATTCGAGGGAAAAATTTATGAAAAGGGACCTTTGGAGTTTTCTTTTCAGTGTCTTTTTCAAACTCTCTAAATATGAAAAGGACTCCAAGTTTTGCCTATGTCGAACTCGTTAAAACCTAACGACATTGGATTTGTCATCATGACGAGACCAAGCTTCTCCTTCCTATGGCTCATTAAAACTTACTAGGTCAGATTTGTTTGAAGGACAAATTTATATTACAAGAATATGCTATCCCCTTTAAGCTTGTGTTTCAAAAATAATTGGGGTACTCGCTAGAAATGGTGGGGGAAATTTTGGAAGTATTATTTTGATTGTATTAATTATTATGACAGCTTGTCGCTCTTGACCATCGACACTCTTTCTACTTCATCTTGGGTTGGGATATCCTCAGTTTATCATTGGCATTCCAGGTTTTTGGTTATCCATTTTGCCTCATTCCATCTGATCCCTGCTACATCATCATGACCTTTGATCCTTTGGTACTAAATGCTACCAAAACTCCAAAGTCATGTCATTGATATGTTCAAGAGCTTAATCCTTCTGCAGTTTATATCCTTGCACACCTTCCTCTGAATCTCTATCTCATCCACATGCATCTTTTTCCTTTGTCTCACATCGATGATGTGGGAAACATTATGGCCCTCCTTCGGCTGACTGCTTCCTGTCGATTTCAGCTCATTATCTGGGAAGTTGATCTAGAGACTCCTTGCTGGTACCTTGGAGCTTGCATAACTTAATGGCAAGTTCTTCGCATTCAATGATAGGCTTTCACTATTGGCCTTCGACCAAGTGATTTCACAGGTGTTTGACTTCAAATCATTCTTCACACATCGTGGATTTTACTAGCAATACCTAGAGAACCATTGACATTACTAGTGGTCTATGTCGTGCTTGTTAATGGTTTACATCATTGACCGATAATCAAGCAATTTTCTAGTATGCTTGACTTCAACACATCTATTTGCATATTAGAATTAGTACCATGATCAGGTTTGGATTCAAGACCCTGGGCTCAGCTTACACAAGTCCAAGTTGCATGGATTGGTTCATGATTGTATACATGACTCTTTTGATTGGATGGCTGCGACCCTACCTAAGTATTTCATATGGTCCTTTGATTGGATGGTTGTGTCCATACCATAGATAATTTATGTTTATCTTATGGATGGCTGCGCCCATGCCTTATGCATATGTATTTCCTTCACTATGTACTCATGTATTAGAGATATCAATTGTACTTGCATTGCAGGTTCTCTGTGATGGTGTTATGTTTCAGTTATGGATTCGTAAAGCGTTTCATCCCTCCCACTCTCTCGGCTTTCATGCTTTAGGGGGCAACTATTACATAGTAATTTGTCATCGACCCCATATTCCTTGATGTTGGACACTGTCAATCCATGTTATTGACATCTACCTTGTGTCTTGTTGCAAATTACGTGTCAATGTATTCCTTGTCATCTCAAGAAGAATACCTCAATTCACTACTCATGGAGTAGACCCTTTTTACCTATGTTTTTGGGTCATTGCGGGATAGCAGTTGTTCCACCCATGAAGATGGCCAAGATTGCACTAGCCCTAGCAAAGTCTTTGCTCTATCTCTATGTTGCACTCACAACCAGATACTTTTGGCAAGTTTTTTAAACAATTCATCGAAGCTTCCAAGTGTAACAACTTCATCGGTGGTCCTAGGGTTGGTTGTTTGGTCATATGAGCTTGTCTCTCTCCTTTGGGATGGTTATTCCACCTTTTGTGCAACCTCTCAAAGAGATAAGCTCTTTATCCCATCTTTTATGGAGGCTCCTCCTCCTATAAATACTTCCTCCTTGACTGAGATCAGCTAGCTTCAGAGTTCAAGAATTCAATAGTAAAAGTAGAGAGTTTTGCTAGAGTGTGGAAGTAGCCTCTCATATAGCTTAGCTTGGGCTGGTTTTGAGTGGAGTTTTCTTGATTGTAAGAATGTTCTAGCATTAGCGTTTTCGGTAGGAGAGAGAGTTATTCGTCTTTTGGGAGACATTCTATGAGTGAATGCTTGCAAAGACATGGTGACAGGACCCTTCAAGGAGGCTTATGAAATCAAGGCTTAGTTGTAAGTTCTATTTTAATTTACATTAATACAAATCAATAGCTTATTTCCTATGTCATATGTCGAATTGCGTAATGATAGCTTGAAGATCCTTGACTCTTTAAGTAGATAGTTTTTGTCATACTCTATTATGTTCATGGTTGCGCTTTGTATGTTGTTTTTAGGTACAAGTGATTAGAAGAACGAGAGTTGGAGCAACACAATAGGGACTTCATTGAACGACAGTTTGAAGGTAAGCCTTCATGGCATCAAATTTCTAAGGAAATTTGCTTTGGTATTGTCTTTTCTGTGACTAGACCCACTCTAGTGCTAGAGGGGTTTCCTCTGTCTACAGAGGTAACTTGCCTACAAGAATTCGAGCAGATACAAATAAAACATTAAGCTAGTTTAGCATAAAAGGAAGCACAGATACAAGCATTAACAGATAATTATAAGGACAACCCAAATATTGATCAGTTTATAATTGAAGCACTCAGCTTGAACTCCCATCTAATGCATCAAAAAGAAATTATATGCCAAAAGGTCTCGTAGTTGAGTCCTTATTACAAGACTAGTGACAAGTTAACGAGTCAAGTCATTGACATGAGACTCAAATATGATGAAGTCTTGAAAAGAGTTCTCGACTTCATCACCTAGCAGAATTCAGAGGATGGGAGGAAGGTTGATTTTCCTATATTGGAGGAGTCACTTAAAGAAATTTTATTTGCAGGTTGGGATTCTTGGCTTAGGCAAGTAGAAAAGACAATGATGGTCGCAACAACAGTAGAAAACTATGTTATTGAAAACATCAACGAAAATATACACATTGTAAACCTGGTAGCAGAGTTTGTACCAGGTTTTATTCTGAATGTCAAACAACTCTAACAACAATGGAGGCAGGCAACAGGAGAAAAAGAGGAAGAAATTATGTAAATGACCAGTTTAAACTGGGAAGCGTAGTGGCAATATTTAGTTAAACCTTACAGCCAGTGGATGACCCTGCGATGCCTAACTTCTTCCACGCAAAAAATGGTGCCAACACTAACCGATGTCGTGTTCACTAGGCAGTTGAAATATACAATCAACTGGCCAACACAGCTCAAACTCATGACAGACATATGCTATCTCAAAGATCAAATGCAAAGGAGTTAGTCACCATGTTTTAATTTCTATTTTTGTTTTGTTTTTCACAATTTGAGGAACGTCATTTAAACCTCCTCAGTTATTTTTGTAATAATCTATTATTAGGATTTATATTTTAGTATTTAAACCCCTCTCATGCATTTAGAGAGGGGTCCAGAAATTTATCAGAAACAATCTTCAATACATGCACTTTGGTCCCTTTGAGGAAGTTCTGGTGAAATGAATGGAACAAGATTTATTTTTATCTTATCTAGCATCTTCTACAGAAATTGCACTTTTTTACTCTTAGATGGTGCTGGATTGATTGGAAGTAGGTCAATATTGGTGAATCACATGAGCAGAACTTATTAAAAATGGTACTTTTATCTCGTGATTTTGTTTTGTTTACGTATTAAGCAATATTTTTTCTTTAAATTGTTTATGTATGAAATTTTAAAGCTTGGTTAACATTATTTCACTTTTGTATGGTGATAACCTAAATATTGTGTTGAATATATGAATAATCTCTTATGTGATATATCTTTCACAATCATTTCGACTAACTATTTATCTGAAACAATTATTGTTAAAATGATTTCACTTCTTACTGCAGTTGAATGATATTTATTACCAATTTCTTTAGGACATTATTATAGATCGCATGTTTCAATTTTATTCCCAGGTATAGTCATAGCTAGATAGTGGTTAAATTAGGATATATGCATGTGATTATTAGTTTAGATTAGATTACTTTTATCTTAAACATTCCGCAAAACTATCAGATATCACCCCATCAGCACTATCATAATTTATATTGGGAAACTGGTCCCATTACCCCCAATCAGAGCCACTACGCCAAACAGAAAAGGAGCTACCAACCAAGGTTTGGACTTGGTGGTTTTCCCCTAATGTTGTAAGCAATGATTTTCGAGGCTTCAACAAAATGCTACTACAAGTTTAGTAATGCAAAAACCTTTTCTTGAATTATTTTCTTCTACAACTCTTCATAGGTCTTCTACTGAACCTTCTTTCACTGGAAACTTTTTCCACTCACTATTATGGCATGGAGTGGTGCATCCATTGCTGAAAATGAGGTTACGAATTTTCCTTATATATTATGTTGCCCCATTGAAACTCCTAAGATTAAAAACATTTGTAGGAACCAACCACTTCATAATGGTCTCCATATTGGTTGGATTTATCTTGAGCTCCCATCCGCAAATCATGTAGCCTAAATACACCAAATACTAATATGAAAACTCACATTTCTTGAGATTTTCCAATAGTTGATGCTTCTTCAAAGTCTCTAGCACCTTCATCAAGTGTGAGATGTGCTCCACCTAGTTATCATTGTAAACTAATGTATCATCCAAATAAATAATAATGAATGAATCTAGATAGGGGAACAATACTTCGTTGGTGCATCAAATAAACCAAATGGAATTACTAACCACTCACACAAACCTTATTATCTAGTTTTGAAGGAATTATTCTAGATGTCTTCTTGCTTGATTCACACCTAGTGATACATTGATTTTAAATCCATATTGGTGAAGTACTTCTCTTAATGCAACTACTTCTTCACTTTTCTTGCCTCCAGAGTGGACTATTTGTATAACTCAATATTTTTTGATGGAGATTTTGGAAACAATTGGATCTCATGCTTCACTGCCCTCTTGGGTGGTATCCATTTAGTCTCCTTGAACAATCCCTTATCCTATAGAAATACTTCTTATTGTTTTCTCTATTCCTTAGTGTACCCATCCAAAGATTCCTTTGTTCTAATTGACTCTTCTATATAATAATTTTCTCTTAAGTATAATAAAACATATTTTATGTTGGAATTGATCGATTTCTTGGCTTGATTAACAATTAGCAGTGAAATCTTTGACTTGCTCTTATGCCTGCTAATGATGAAGAATTTCCATACTTGATGAGGAAATACTATTTTAATCCCTACATGAATATTTTATCCCTCATATACATGTAGGGACTCCCAAATGAAACTCTACATACATCAAGTGGAACTGCATCCAATTCTACTTCATCAATATAATCAAATCTTATAGAAAAAATAATTTTACACTATTTAGTTACCTTTATCTCTACCTCCTTGTTTACCCATCCCATTGGATATGGGATAAGATAAACACGGACCTCCAATTGAAGTTTGTTGAATATCTCTACTAAAATGATATTTTCCTATGAACTTGATTCGAACGAAGAATTAATATTGGCTTTATTGAACTATATATTAATGTGGAATACATTGGTTATCTCCTTATCTTCCAAATGATGAGGTCTACTTAGATACACCTCCTTCTACAGTGAGTTTTAAAAAATATTCTCATCCATGTCAGAGCCACTTTCCACTTGATTTCTCATATATGGAGATGAGATCCTTTTCTTCTCATTCTTTAGGTTAAGATATATATGCATTTTTCAATACTTCTCCACCATGTGATCATCAATTTTGTAGTGGTTACTAGGAAATTTTCACTAGTGTGTTGTAATTATTATCTTCTTCTTCTTTTCCCCTTTCCACTTCTTCTTCACATCCTTGAAATCTTCCTAGTGTTCCTTTTTCTTCAAACCACTTGACTTCCAATTAGTTTGGACTATGTTTTCTAGGTACTATGCCTGTACACAAGACCCATCCACTGTTATGGGCTTGAACAACATCACTTTATTTCATAGATGGATCTACAGACACCCTATAAACTTGAGGAATACATCTTTGTTCTTAAAAGATATACCCACCATTTTTTCCTTCTTCCTAGATTCTATGGTGTACTCCTATACATTATTCCCTTGTCTCTACTTGAAGTAATGCGACTAGATCCATTGCTCCTATAAATTCTCAATAGGGCAGAATTAGGAGCTAGTTACTAGAGGATCTCCCTCCAGTCTAAGGTTTTCTATGTGGCTTTCCCACCAAGTCAGTACATGACTCTCTAATTTCAATGAGAAAATGAAACCTTTTATTCCTCATCTATAGGTTGAATGCTAAACTAAATTTCATACTGTTGCAAATAGTGATTTAACTTCAAAGCATCAATATCACCTTGACATAGCTTTATGTCCACCTTTTCTTTCATATTGAAGAGGTATTGTGAATAGTTCATGAATTTAAACCTTTCCTACTCCTTTTCAGATTTTTTCTTGAACTCCTCCTTTAGTTCTTCATGATCCCTCAATTTTCTACCCCATTTTACCTCTGAGTTGGAACCTCCATCTTCTTTAAATCTAAACTTGTTTACTAGAGCTACGATAGGGAGGTTCGTATTGCAAATGATATATGTGACTTGTGATTCCAGACATGGTAATATCTCCTCTATTGAGTATTGAGGGTTATTATAAACAAATGCATTGGCCATAGCGAGGGATTACAACTTCCTTCTCAATTTTTTTCTTGGATCCCCTACAACTTCCCAAAAATAACTAAAGCACCCGGGTTGATACCAATATGATCTATAAACTACTATGGATATTCTATTGGATATTTCATTAGAATATATCTATTAAATTAAACCAAAATCTAAGCTATGAAAGGTTAACTCCTTTATTTATAAATCTATTATTATTGATTTTGTTATCTATGCATGCAATAGAAAAACTAAAGAAAATAGTCAATGGTGAAATAAAAGCATGCAACAACCATAATGAATACCTGGATATGCTTTAGGAATCCTTTTTGGGACCAAAACCAACTGGAAGGTGAGGCTTCATTTCTCTCTTGTGTCTAGAATGGAAATAACAAGTACAAAATAGAAGACACTCCACCTATGGCCCATGCACTACTAGAAAACACAAATCTCCTCTATTATGATATCTCACTCCCACTATAAAGTTTTTCTAATCTGCTATGGATCTAAATGTAAACAAACTGAATATCCCTTTCTTCCTAATGCAATGGTTATAACGTAGACCAATATCCAACTAGGGGTTAAATTTTATTCATTTAACTCACAACTAGAGGTACAATTTAAACCCTTCTAGAGTATTCTTCATGGTATTCATGGAGATATCCCATTTTCTATGAATAACAGGGTTTGATATGGCATCCTCTTGAGTTATGGTGGTCAATCATGATAGGCCAAATTCTAAACATCATAACTTTTGAACTCTAATTGACATCTTTCATGCACCATTTGAAATACATATAAGTGTAGAATAGAATCAGGGGGCTCATCACTTAAGTGAGAAAGTTTTACTCCTAAAAAATGTCATTTAAGGCTTCAAAATGACCCAAAAAGGTTTCATACCCCAATTTTCCAAGTTGGTTGCACCAATAAAACTATTCCTATAAGATGATTCCTTCAATTTTTCCACTACGGAAGTATTGAGATGGATGACAAATTATATAGTGATAAAATTCATATGAACACTATAAACCACTTTTTTCACCATCAATTTTAAAAAACAATAAATAATCATTAAACCATTTTTTAAAATGAGAAAACTGCACACACACGTGATTATGTAAAATAATAAATCTTTATATAAATTATAAATTAGACCATATAACTATGAAGGGCATTGTCACAGACCTATATTATGTTATAATTTTTCTTTGTAAACAAGATCTTTCCCAAGTCTATTTTGACATCTGAGGTTTGCTTTGGGCATAGGGTCTTGGCCAACTATCACTGCTACAACCAAGTTTGACCCCATAAATATGAAGGGAATTGTCACAAACCTATAGTATGTTAGAATTTTTCTTTGCAAACATGAGTTTTCCCAAGTCTTTTTCATCACATGAAGTCATGCAACAATACGTTACTTTGGCAATAGGAGCTTGTCCAACTTGTGGTTATTGTTGGCATTGTTTTCATTGATGGCAAAGAAACAACACGAGCAACAAGGTATGCAGGAGAAACAAAGGAGAAGTAACAAGTGATGTGGAATATTGATTTGTACATTGTGAGTACATGGAATTTTGTTGGAGATTGATTGACATATGATTAATTACTGGGTTTGATGGCTTGCGTACATTTTATGATGAGTTGTGATGTTTATAAGAAACACATCATATTATTATGTTATTATTGAAATGATAATATTTGCACAAATGAACAAGATCAAAAAAGGTATGCAAAGGAGCATATGTAATACTTTTTGGTTGTGTAAGCTCATGTTATGATATTCACGCTTGAACATATTGTACTTGTCGAGAAATATTCAGGCATTATACTTGCAAGGCATTGTTATTATGTAAGGAAAATGAGCAGCAACAAGAAATGTGGTCTATCCTTGTGTGCAACAAGGAAATGGAGAGTGAATGTTTTAGGCTTGCATATGTTCTATGTGTCTTTTCATATGGCATTGGAGATATGTTTTGTAGTTTTATTTAAGGTTGATGAATTCTTGTGAGTAGGAAAAGAGGCAAAAAAGTATGATGGCACAGTTTATATATGCATAATTGAACAAATATTATAGATGACATGATTGTGTTAATGTAAGCTATGTTAGTCAGACTGTTAAGCCTGTGATTTTGAAGTATTCTCATGATGCTTGTGATGCTTGGAAATTTCAATGAGATGAGATGTTGGGTTGATTATATTCCTATATGCATATGATGGTTGAGTTGATATGTTGTGATGCAAGGAAAAGGAAAAGGAAAATATGCTCCAAAGATCGTTGTGATGCAAGGCAGAGACATGATGCAAGGCAAAGGAAAAGGTATCATGCAAATAAAAAGGGAAACACTTGAAGAATGATTTTATGCATGTGATGTTATGATGTGTTATGGTTTCTTATGTATTGCTAATATGTGTTCCAAAGGCTATGGCTATTGTATTGTTGATCTAATTATTACAAGGGAAAAAAATTAATATCTAGTGAAGCATTTATTTATTTTAATATTGAAAATCTCAAAAGGTGTGAAATGAATGAGTGGAATGCAAAAAGACAATTCCTTTCACTTTATATTCATGTTTGGAATACCAACAACCATCAAATATTGTTTGTAAAAATGTGTGAGGTTGCAAGGCTATATGGTTAGAGAGTTAGAGACTATTAGAGCTAATTGAGTTGTTCTTCATTAATTACCTGGCACACATATAAAGCAGGTGTGAAGCAACTTTGAGGAGATGAAGGTATGCATATTTATAGACCACGTAAACAAAACATTACTTTCTTTATGTATCAGGGGATTGTAGTCTCCCTTCAAGTTGTAACTTGATAAATAACAGGTTAGAGCCTCTTGACGTAGGAGCCTCCTATGGGTTGTAGTTGTAGGAAACTTATGGGAGTTGGAGCTTCCTTGCATGTTGTAGCTTGCAGAAAAAATGAGGTGGCAACCTCTTGTAGGTTGGAGCCTATAGAAATTAAGATGTAATAGGGGAGTAAAAGCTTTCCTTTGCATCACAAAAATAAAAAGGTTGTGTTTTTCTCCCTTCATGGGTTTCTACTTATATATGGCGTCCATATGTGTTGTTGTTATGTGCTTATGTCATGTTATCGCTTAATTATTACTTGTTGTTCACATATTAAATATGGTTTTCATTATGTGTTAAGTTTATTATTTAAAAGTTTAGTTAATGAGTTTAGAGAAAATAAATTAATGTCCATGAATGTACTAAATTGATTCAAACCCTTATCAGTTTATCCAAGTTTCCATCAATTTGTATCAGAGAAGGTTCCTTGTAAGTAAATATAACAGCTTGAAGGTAAATCTATTTGAATATGTATTATCAAAGTGTACCTATTCTAAGTGCAAAAAAAATTCATGAATGGATAAATAAGGTAAAATCATAAGTGATAGCTCATGGACCTAGTGTATGGAAGCTTGTATGTGATGGATACAATGATGGTGATTCTCCCTCTACTCAAGAATAATAGTGGAATGCCAAGGAAAAATGTGTAATGTATTAAAATATTCTTATTAAGGATCTTGATATCGTAATAGATTTAAATTTTGTAAAAAATATCTAGGATAGATTGTAGTTCATGCATGGAGGAGAGATTAGTAGCAACAATGCAGAAAAAGAAAAGAGAAAGAGGAAAAAGAAAAAGTATTGTCAAAAGAAAAGTGTTTAGTAAAATTAAACATATGCATGTGTGAATGCACCAGAATCTCATAAAGAAAAGACAGATGAACATCAAGCTAATATTGACTTAGCACTGGCTAAAATGGATGGACTGGAGAATGAAAACAATGACTCGAAGAAACTTGTGCAACTAGTGATGAGAGAGATACTAGTACAAGGAAGAAACTTTTGATATGCGAACACAACTTGAAGAGGAAATGAGAATAGAAGATATGATTAATAGTCGATAAAAGGAGAAAGAGGTATAGTGTGAAAGATTAGAAGCTCAGTTGGTCTTACCTAGAAGTAAGAGGTACAGTGTGAAAGATTAGAAGCTGAGTTGGTCTTACCTAGAAGTGAGATGAAAATAAAACATTGTATAAAAACCTAGAAGGGGAGATTGTCTCTATGAAGAACTCATAAAAGGGATCCATTAAAGAGGACACTACATCACAAATACCTACATAAGAAGAAGCCAACAACAACATGATCTATAAAGAAATAAATAAAAATAAGCAACAACATCAAGAACCAATGAATAAGGTGAAGAAAGGGCCCTTTGCAAGAAGGTCATTTTCTAATGGAAATGAGCTGAGCAAATTTAGAAGATCACAAAGGAGATTCTTTGCTTCGTTGAAATATATTAGGTGGTTTTCCTGCCATGAACCCAGACATGCTGCAGTAGAATGTAAGAGAAAACAAATCAAAACTAATCGCCAGAAGATGCAACAAACAAGAAGACTCCCTCAAGCAAGGAGAAGACAACCATTCAATAGGTACACAAATCATTTCTATGGTTTTTTTTATTTGTGCAATGAATTTGGACATAAATTTGTTGAATGTAAATTTTATGCAAAGAAGAGCACAAGAATACACACTCCATTTACTCCATATTTCGGTTAAATAAGGTGTTATCTATGTAGAAATATTGAACACAAAGCCAAAGACTGCAAACTTCCAAATGCCATAAATAATTCTAGAGATGATGAAAGCTAATCAAATTAGACCTAACTTTGAATCAAAAAGAAATGTGGAAAATAGAAAGCAACCTACTAAAGCATGGAAGAGGAAGAAAAAAGCAGCTTTTTATTTCAATGACATAATGAAGTCATCATGGTTTCATGGTGAGATGATCTAAGCAACAAGGCATTCATCAAATCAGTAATAGAAGAGAAAAAACATCCCAGGGGAGAGCAACATCAAACATATCCTGGAAAATATAATAAGTTTAAGAAGATAAATTGTGCATTGAACTTTCACCTAACACATGGATAAAATAAATAGTGCTACAACTATTGAAGAATCATTGGCTTGGAAGTTGAGTTCCTTTTCAACAAGCATGATTGGGTTAATAAGGTCATTCCTGTTAGAGTCGGTCTCGTTAGTCCTCTGTCAGAGATCAAAACTCTTTTTTCATTTCATTTTTAGGTGTCTCGCTCCATTCACTCAGCTGCATTCCGCTAGAGGCATGCCATAATCTGACGGAAGGGTCTTGTCAGTTCATTCCCCTCATGTCTTGTACCTGCTGGCTTAGGTATTTTCATCAAAGTTATTAAAATCCATGACAGTCAATGTTTGATATTTTAATGGACAAGACTCATTCCAGTCATTAGGTCTAGGGTTCGCAAATTTTCGTTCTCAAAGTGCTTCAATAATACTTGCAAGCCAGAGGAAGGTTCAATAATTCACTCAAATGTTGTTTCTGAGCAAGAAAAGATGAATTTTGGAACAATGAGAGCAGTTTTTGCCCAAGATAGGCCAAGGAAGAAAAACCTCCTTCACTTTTTACACAGTTGTCATGGTTTTAGAGAAATGTCAAAAATACAATTGCCTCGGAGGATTGATGTACCTCTAAAGTGACCTTGGGAAAATCAACATTTCTCCTAGCTTGGTTAGCCAAATGACTTTTTTGATGCATAAAATGATAACTAGACACAAAGATCTTTCTAATGAGCTATCATGAGCTCACTTTGGAGTTGAGGAACACCTTCCAAAGTTGACTGCAACAACACTCTGCCTTGAGGCAACCTCATTTGGCACATTTTGACCATTCTTGGGAGATTTGATTTTTGACAGGGCAAATGAACTCCAAATTGAAACATTCCAATTGGGTTGGAAACTAGGCTCAAATTCCTTTCCAACGCACTATCCTGCACAAAATTTGGACACCAGGATGGCATCCAAAAGGCTCCTCCAAAAAGGCGCAACGCACAGAGGGAGCGCATCGCACTGGGAGAAATTTTCCAGTGTAAATTTACACTGGCGCGGCGCTCAGGGCTAAAAGGCATGAAATTCATTGAAATCTTCCTCCAAATTGCAAATTCTTCATTCCAAAAGTAGGTTGAGCCTCCATTTATGTGTTTCATCCAAGTTTGTGCTAGGGGATGGTGGTTTATGGCCATTTATAGTTGCAATTAAAACGCTTAAACCCTACCACTTGAAGTCATCAAAACCATTGCTCTTAAGGTTGCAAATTTGTTGTGTTGATTCCAAGGTTCCTCCTCCCTTTCATTTTTCCCCTTCTTTTCATTATTCCCTTTCCCCCTATCCCATTTTTCCCTATTTTACCCTACCCTAAATGTTACTAAAATCCTATTCCCTATCCCCTCCACTCATTTGTCAATGTAAAACCCCAAAACCCTACCTTATAAAATCCCCAAACCCTCCTACATCTCCCTAAACCAAATTTCCTCCCCATAACCCCTAATCCCATCATATTATTTCCCTTCCTAACAGTCCCATTTGCATTGTTCCCCTTGGTGGCAGAGATCAAAACAACACATAGTTTCACTACCATCATCAAAAGGGCAGTCCAAACACAGCACACATACAGCAGTCATGGCACCTGAGCATTCATCCGAGTATGAGATGGAAACCCAAAGTGATTCATCCTAGGAAGAACAGGCTCCCCGAAGACATCACAAAAGTGGAAAACATGTTAGGGATGAGCCAACCACCCTCACATAATTGTAGGCCTACCCTCTTGTTATGTCATGTTTCCAGCATTTGTCATGTTTGGAGTTTTGTCAAAAGGTGGCTAGTGTTCGAGTTCATCATGAGTTGGCCTGCCTCTTTGTGCTTCACCTACATGGAGATCACTCTATCTTAGCCGGTGTCACCTTCACACTGACACCTGAAACTATCTCATTAGCAACTGGCATACCGAATGTTGGAGAACCATGGCACAAGAAACAGAAGGTTGATCGGCAGCATTATGAGCCTTACATTAAGGCAAATTTCTTGAGGCAGCTCCAAAGAGTCTTTCCTTTCTGATATTTGAAAGATGAATATGCTCCACTCATGAAGTTGATCATGAAGTATTTGAGCTGTGAGGGGAGGTTCTCTCGTCCATATGCCTATCACATCAGGTTGCTCATGCACTTTACCAAGGTACGGATGATGAACATCCCATATTTCATTTGCAAGAACATAGAGAGGATGAACACCTTCATGCAGCACAAGACCCCTTAGCAGCAACTTAATAGTGTTTATCATTTTGCTCGTATTAAGATTTTGGTGGTTCATCAGTTGGGATTACAAGACATTACTTGGGATGATTTCATCTCCCGTGACCTCTTCAGCACTTCATAGGTATTATCAAAGGTTAAACATGAGATAGGTGGTCCTTCTCATTAGTATGAGCACCTTGAGACCACTACTATGCCAGTATTCATCACCTATCACAGAAGCAGTAGACATTTGTTTACAGCAGCAAAGCGAGTGTTATCTCCACCCGGGGTGGAAGGGGTCTCACTTCTGACATCGAAAACACAGGTACAAGATAAGGGCAAGAGGCCCATGCATGACAAGGGGCCATCAGGTGAACAAGAGACCGACTTCATCCTCATTCATGATGATGATACAGATGTGGAGAGTGCCAAACTTAGGAGGACTGTCCAGGAGCAGCAAACGGAGATCCAAGCCTTGTCTCTCAATTTGGAGAGGGCCAAGTGGATTATCAGGTATTTGGAGCAGAGGAACAAACATCTCAAGGACCAGCATGAGATTATGGAGCTACAAAACATCCGTGAGAATCACCAAGCTGCCCAACATTGGAGGATTGAGCTCACTCCATTAGAGCAAGAGATTAACAATGGCCGAGAGTCTTGGCTCGAGCGTATCAACATCCACCTTGAGATATTGCTAGAGAAGGCTGACAAGGAAAAAACCATATTGAGGTGGATGGTTTATCACTACAGGGCACGGAACATGAGTTTAAAGGCTCGGATAAGGAGTTTGAAGGCGAAATTGAGAAAAGCGACAAAGAGACAAAAGAGGCAAAAAGAACAAGATCGGCTTTGAATCTTGGCTGAAGCCTCTTTGGCCTAGCATAACACTTCATATAGAACCTCCATTCCAAATTTCAAAAAATTTGGGGCAATTTTGGTCACTTGGCAAATTTTTGGGCACAAAAGAGGGTTTTCCTCCCTGTGTGCCGCGCCACTGGCACAACGCTTAGGATTGGGAGCTCCAAATCACAAATGGTTTGTATTTTTGGATTCATCATGAAAAATCATGATTTCTCGTGCATGGACAACAATTTTGGGCAAGTTTTGAGTCCCCAAGAGGTCAAAAACACTCAAAAAATGACCTCTCTGCCCCTATTTTGACACACAGGAAGAAGTCTTGGGAGATTGAAGTTTCGGAGAGGCAAATGAGCACCAAATTTAGAAATTCCACTTGGGTTCGAAGTAGACAGGTAGGGATTTCTAACATGTACACTTGGGCACAATTTGGACTTCAGCAAGTACCTCAAAATCGCCTCCAAAGTGGCGCGACGCGTATAGATTTGGGCCCGACGCATATAGACCCAAAGGCCAAAATCACTTCCTCTCCGTGAAATTTCGATTCGCGACTTTCTCCAAGTGGGCCTGCTCATTTACACTACACTTTTTTAGGCACCTAAGGCAAAGCTTAAAGAATATTTTCACTAAAGGTTGGCCCCTATCCAAGTGGCAAAGGAAGGCAAGCAATCACCCAAGAAATTTGTCATTTTTGTAGCGCTGCACCTGTCACTAATGGTTGGCTTTCCATTTCCATTTTGTAATAATTTGAAAAACTCCCCAACTGTGGGTTGTTCCATTTCCCAATGGCATATTCTATTTATTGTATGCAAAACCATTTGCAAAGGGTCTGGTTCATGAGATTCATGTGGTGTGAGTGTAGTAAATGTGTTCTCTTTATGTTTCATATGTATTTCATTATGTTTCACAGTTCATTCATATTCATTTCCAGTGAAATTTTCTAAGTAAGATGTCAGGCCAGGAGTAACTCTAGACTTGGCTGAAAAACTGATTCATTTATTTCATTAGGTAGCTATTGTTATATACAAGAATATGACTGCTCAGTTCATCTTCTTGATGACTGTTCACATTCCAAATTCACCCAATCGCAGAGGATTAGGTGTCAACATTCCCCCCCTTAATCTGAAGGGATGTTGGTGAGTCCAAGCATCGTTCTAAATCTTTCAAGCTTTTTTCTTCCAAGCGCTTTGGTGAAGATGTCTGCAATTTGCTCATTTGTGCAACAATGACGGAGATGGATTGTGTTTGGCCTCAACATGATGTCGGATCAGATGATATTTAGTATTGATGTGCTTTGTACGATCATGGAACTTTGGGTTCTTGGCCAA
>APFE031419065.1:0-10681 GCA_000404065.3 Pinus taeda
ATCCGGGGAAAAACCCCAAATCCGGGGAAAAACCCAATCATAATGAAATTTCATTATCCTTGGCCAAAACCCTGGCCAATCCGGCCAAGTGAGCCTTCACCGCTCACCTCCAGGCCATGCATTACAATGAAGTCCTTCCAGCCTTTTCTAGGCTCCATTACATATAATACCACGGGCAGAATACCATGGGTGCACAATACCATGTGCCCCAAAAACATCACTATTTAACCTCGTCAACTTTTGACTCTATCCTGAGTCAAGTTTACCTAACATTATCAATTAGCTTTTTACTGTTCAAATAATGAGGCTGAATATGAGGCTTTAATTGCTGGTTTGAAAACTATTAGAAAGTTAAACTCTAAAAGGATTTCAATATATGGCGACTCTGAGTTAGTTATCAATCAAGTGAAAGGGGAATACCAAGCTAAGAATCCTCGAATGCGGGCATAACGCAATGCAGTATTAGATATCTCGATATCGTTTTCAAATTACACTTTGACATGTGTCCCTTGTGTTTAGAATGTCATTGCAGATTCACTTGCAACAGCAGCAAGTAATTTGAAAATTCCAATGAATTCAAACAATAAGTTTGAAATTCATGTGAAACATCACTCGGTTGTCCCTGATAATCAAAGGTATTGGCAAGTGTTTCAAGATGATGAAGAGATCGATGAATTTCTACAGAATGAAGGTGAATTCAAAGACACTTCTATTGATGTGGAGTATGATGATGGTGAGGCGATATAGAAGTCAATTAGATGTAAGTTTTGCAGCTGAAGGACAATGTCATTCCTAAAGGTCTAATACTTTTAGAGGAGCTGTTCGATCAAGATGATGTAGCTCGAAAACCGAGCTTTCAGCCAACCGAGAAAGGAGTTGAGGATGTGAACACTGGATCAACAGAAAATCCTAGAATAGTGAAGTTATCATAGGTGTTGCCTCCATAGGTAAAAGCAAAGTATATCAGTTTACTATCTTCCTTTACTGATGTATTTGCGTGGGATTATTCAAATTTGAAGGCATATGACACAAGCATAATTCATCATATCATTCCAATCAAGCTAAATCAAAAGCCTTTTCGTCAGAAGCTAAGAAGAATAAATCCAAAGCTATTGCCCTCAATAGAGAAGGAAGTAAATCGATTGTACAAAGTTGGTATCATCATCCCCATAAGATTTTTAGATTGGATTTCTAATTTGGTGCCCGTGCGCAAGAAAACAGGTGAGATTCCGTTATGTATTGATTTTAGAAATCTGAATAAAGTATCTTTGAAAGATAACTATCCATTGCCCAAGATGGATCACATACTTCAAAGAGTAGTTGGAGCACCCCGCATGTCGTTGCTTGATGGGTATTCAGGTTATAACCAAATTTTGGTCCATGAGGATGATAGAAATAAAACAACGTTCACCACTTTGGGGGGGGGGGGGGGGACTTTTCATTATGCAAAGATGCCTTTTGGATTGAAAATGCTGGTGCAACCTTTTAGCGGGCAATGGATATTGCATTTGCTAACAAAAAAGATGTCTTTCTAGTTGTTTATCTTGATGATTTGATAGTTTTCTCTAATTCAGATGAAGAGCACCTTTATCATTTGAAAATTGTATTTCAACGGTATAAAAAGTATGGTATTTCTCTCAATCCAAAGAAGAGTCGGTTTGCCATGGATGAAGGCAAGCTTCTAGGTCATATTATATCAAAGGAGGGCATCTGCATCGATCCAACTTAGGTGGAAGCCATTCAAAAGATTGATTTTCCACGAAGTAAGAAGAAGATCCAATCATTCAATGGTAAGATGAATTTCTTACGTCACTTTGTGCCTAATCTTGCAGAGCATTTAAGGGAAATCACAAACATGCTCAAGAAAGATAGTGTAGTGAAGTGGACTGAGGAAGAAATTAAGTCTTTCAATTTGGTGAAATTGGCCCTATATTCAGCTCCGATTTTGATCAGCCCGGATTATACTCAAGATTTCATTTTGTTTTCATTTGCCTCTAATCATACTATGGCAGCGCTCTTGATGCAGAAAAGAGACCAGCTCGAGAAACCAATTGCATTTTTCAGCAGAACCATAAGGGACGCAGCTTTAAAGTATAATATTATTGAAAAACAGGCTCTTGCTTTGGTAAAGTCATTCAAAGATTTTCAAGTCTATATTTTGCATTTTCACATCCTTGCTTTTGTCCCTAATGCTGCTGTCAAAGATGTCTTAGTGCAAACAAATCCAGAGGGAAGAAGAGGCAAATGGATTGCTGCCTTGTTGGAATATGACATGGAGATCAAAACAACAAAGCTCATCAAAGGACATGGGCTGACTAAACTAATGGCTAAGTCAAATTTTCACGCCTTGGACATTAATCTCATTGCTGCTATGTCCGAGGAAGATGAAGAAAGTTCGCCCGCTTAGGTATCAAAAATTTTTCTTCTTTCTCCTTGGTATTCGAACACTGTTTATGTACTCCAAAATCTGTCACCACCACCTGGAGTGTCTAAGAACAAAAGTAGGACTCTGAAATTGAAGGCTGCCAAGTTTTGTATCATGAAAAATGCACTTTATTGGAAAGATCCCGGTGGTGTCTTGCTCAATTGTTTGGTTCAAGAAGAGGCAAAATAGGTTATGGAAGACTTTCACAAGGGAGATTGTGGAGGTCATCTTTTCTAGAAGACAACAGCCAATAAAATTTTGAGAGTGGGATATTATTGGCAAACTCTTTTTGCTGATGTGTACAAAACTGTAGCAAGCTACCACGAATGTTAGATTTTTCAAGGTAGGAGGAAATTGCAGCCTTTACCACTCAAGCCCATTGAAGTAAGTGCTCCATTTCAGTAGTGGGGTTTGGACTTCATTGGTGAGATCCATCCTACTTCTTCAGCGCAGGACAAATGGATCCTCACAAGGACAGACTATTTCAAAAAATGGATTGAGGTGATTCCCACGAGGCAAGCCACTGATTCGGTAATCATGTCATTTCTTGAAAACAATATTTTGTCTCGTTTTGGCTGTCCAAATAAGCTGATCACTGATAATGCAGCAAATTTTAAATCTGAAAGAATGATTGAATTTTAATAAATATAAAATCACTTTGGGGCACTCAACTACATATTACCCACAAGATAATGGATTGGTGGAATCCTCAAATAAATCCTTACTCAATATTATCAAAAAGCTGTTGAAAATGAACAAGAAAAGTTAGCACAAAAAGCTTGTTAATGCACTTTGGGTAGACAGAGTAAGTCAAAAGAAATCTATAGGCATGTCACCTTTCGAGCTTGTGTATGGTGTGGACACAGTCTTTCTGACCTCTCTCGCAGTCCTGGTGGTTAAACTCCTACAAGAAACGGGCAGTGAAGATGATCATTTGCAGCAGAGAATCAATCAAATGATTCATTTGCAGCAAACTAGGGAGGAGGTTTTTTAGAACACTTTCAAGCTGTAAGAGAGAATTAAGAAGATATATGATTGAAAGGCAAAGGTGGACAAGTTTCAAATAGAAGACATATTACTGAAATGGGACACGAGGAACGAAGATAAAGGTAAGCATAGCAAGTTTGAGAATATTTGGAAAGGACCTTTCAGGATTGCTGCATATCGGGGCCAAAATGCTTTCCTTTTGAAAGAAATGAATGGAGAAGACTTCCAGGTGGGTCAGTCAATGGTCGGCTGCTCAAACAGTACTATTTTTGAAATGTTTTCTGTTGTTATATGTATCACTATACATACCGGTTTGTTTAAATTTCATTACAAGTGTGTATTGTATCATTCTTTTAGTTTGGGGCCCGAGGTGAAGGCTATAAAATTGAGGTTTGATTTCATTTTGGTCTGGTTTGTTTGAGTCAGGTCTTTCATTTAATTCCAGTCTTGAAATTGAGTCAGTTTTGAGTTAGATTTCAGTCCTGAAATTGAGTCAAGAGTTTGGTTTTGGTTTGTCGAAGTTAATGACTCCATAGCCCAATGGACAAAGGCACTGCTTGCTTTCCCAGAGATCTATAGTTCTTGGCACCTCCAGAGAGCTACCATGCCCATTGGAGCCAATGTTAGTGTCGGTATCTTCATCCCTACGTCAGTGATCAAATTCTCTTGTTGCATTGCATGTTAGGTGTCTCGCTCGGTCAGCGACATTCCATTAGGATCATGGATCATCTGACAGTAGTGGCTTGTTGTACATTTTCCCTCATGTCCTTTACCTACTGGCCCATTTCCATTCATCTAGATCATCTGCAGTCATTTTTTGTCTTTAAATTTTGCAAGAGTCATTTTTAGGGTTTTCAGTCTTATTAGGTCTAGGGTTTTGTCAAAAAGGTCTTCAAATGCTCAAGAATGGTCAGCAGGCACATGAGGAGTTCAAAATAAAGTTCCAGTACCAATAAATTCCATAATCACATGCTCAGAGACTGATTTTTCCTCAAAACCCTGTTTTGAGGAAAAATAGAGTATTCTATGTTTTCATGTATAAATTTGATGTAATTTCAATTTTTCATATGTAAGAGCTTCAGTGGCAACCCTGGTCACCTTTCCACGCTTTAGCATCTCCATAACCTATAAGGCAAACAAAAAGTCAAATCATTCAGTTCATCAAAGGCAAAAAATAAAGCAAACTGCCTAAAAACAGAGTTTGAAAAGCAATGTCAAAATTCAAACATTACAAAAGTGGGTTTTATGAGTGAAAAATCAAAATATTTTGTATATAAACCATTTCTTATGTTTAAAGAGCTCATTTGCATCCAAAGGAGAAAGAGGAGGTAAGAGAAAGGTTGTGTTGGAGAAAAGAAGGCAAATCGTAGCAAACTATGCAAGTTTCAGGGGTGCGATGCATTGGATCATGGGCGCGATGCATAGAGCTAGCGTGACACATTGGGCCACCCTCCACAGTGCAAAAAATACACTAGCGCGGCGCATTGGAGTGGCGCGACACGTTGGGTTTGTGGCGCGGCACGTTGGGTTTGTGGCACGACGCATACAGCTTCAAGCTCGATTTCTTCCATGAAACTCATCCAAATTGCCAAATTTGCTCGATTGCCACCTATTCAAGTAAGTCAAGCATTCTTCCACTGCCAATGAATGAATTCCTCTAGATTTTTATGGTGATTTAGTGAGAAAATATTGAAACCCTACCTCCTTGCTATTTTTGCTCAAAAAACAATTTCTTACGGTTTACAGTTTGTGTTTTTGCTACTACGTCCACTCCATCACTCCCTCACTTTTTGATTCCCTTATTTATTTTCCAGTTTCATCAACTCATTCCCTAATCCCCATATCCTTAAATTCACTAACCCCATATCCCTAACTCCCACTATCCCAAACCCTAGCTATAAATTCATAAACCCTAATTGTTATCCCAAAGTCTAATTATTGTCCCTAAAACCCTTCTATTCCTCAAAGTCCTCTCAGCAAACATTTCCAAAACCCTTCATACACTTTCTTTCCACAGTCCCTCATACATTCTCATCCTTGATAACAAAAACCTAAAGACACCATAAATCTCTCGATACTCATCAAAGAAAACTCAAACATTTGGCAAACATGGAATCTGATCCTTCTTATGACCAAGATGAGGAGACACACAGTGATTCTCCTACAGAAATGCATGCACCAAGGAGACCTCACAAGGGTGGTAAACATATACGAGAGGAGCCTACTTCACTTGCCGAGCTGCAGGCCTGCCCTCTTGCTGTCACATGCTTTCAACACCAATCCTGTTATCAGTTCTGTGAGATGGTAGAGAGAGTCCAGTACCATCATGAGTTGGCTAGGTTGTTTGTGCTCCATCTTCATAATGGCCAAGTCACTCTAGCAGGTGTGACATTCACCTTGACACCGGAGTCTATTTCTCTAGCAACTAGCATTCCAAATGTTGGTGAGCAGTGGAATAAAAGGCAGCAGATTGACAAAGAACATTATGAGCTTTACATCAAGGCTGGTTATCAGAGACATCTCAGCAGATTTTTTCCCTTCCGGTATCGGAAAGACTCATATGCTCCCTTGATGAAACTCATAATTAAGTACTTCAGCTGTGAGGGCCAGTTTTCTCGCCTGTATGCCTATCATATCAGATTGTTGTTACACTTTACTAGGGTGAGAATGATGAATCTCCCCTACTTTATTTGTCGGAACATTAAGATGACCACCTTAGTGCACCGGAAGACTCCTCAGCAGCAGTATAACAACATATACCATTTTTCACTAATCAAAATTGTGGTCATGCATCAGCCTGGTTTACAGAATGTCCCATGGGAGGATTTCATTTCTCATGAGGTCTCCACAGGTCCTCAAGTTCCTCTGGTATCTTTTCATGAGATAGGTGGACCTTCACATCAGCAGGAGATTCATGAGGCACAAACTGCTAGTGTGCTAGTGTTTATCACCTACCAAAAGGGCAGTAGAAGGTTGTTCGCAGCATCAAAGTGAGGATTATCTCCACCCGGGGTGGAAGGGGTCTCACTTCCTCCATCAGCAGAGTATTTTCAGGACAAGGGCAAGCGGCCATTACATGGTGAGGAGCCTTCAAAAGGGTAGGAGATAGAATTCATTCTCATTTAGGATGATGACACGATGTGGGCCCACAAAGCTCAAAACTCAAGGAGATTATTCAGGAGAAACAGGCGGACATTAATGATTTGTACCTCAACCTAGAAAGAGCCAAGTGGATAATAAAATATCTGGAGTAAAGAAACAAACAACTAGAGGATTAGCAAACCATTATGGAGCTGCAAAACATACGAGAAAACCGACAAGCTGCCAAAAGGAGAAAAGTGAAGTTCACACCACTTGAACAAAAAATCAATGATGATCATGAGTCTTGGCTTGAGCGAACAAATATCCACTTAGAAAAGTTGCTATAGAAGGCCAACAGGGAGAAAACTATGTTGAGGTACATGGCCTACCATTACTTGGCGAGAAAGAAAAGTTGTAAGGCAAGAATCAAGAAATTGAAGGCGAAGTTGAAGAAGGCATCGAGGAAGCGACAAGAGTAAGATAGACTTCAGATCTTGGCTGAGGCTTCCTTGGCCCAACACAACACTTAATGGAAGACACTCAACCCAAATTTCAAAAAAAATGGGACACTTTTGCAATTTTGGAATTTTTGGGCCAAAAAACAGGTTTTTCTGCCCAATGCACCGTGCCACCTGGCGCTCGCTTTTGACAGGGGCCTCATTTTGAGGAAAACTCAACATTTTTGGATTTGTCATGAAAAAATATGTATGCCCACGAATGGCCAAGAAATTTTGATAGGTTTTGATTTCCTAAAAAGGTGAAAAACACCTCAAAAATGACCTTTCTTCCCCTTCTTGGACACACAAGAAGCAGTGTTGGGGGAACTCCGTTTTGGAGGGGCCAATGGAGGCCAAATTCAAAAATTCCACTTTTTCTGGAAAGTAGACAGGCAGAGCTTTCCAACAAGCACACTTAGAGAAAATGTGGACACCGAGAAGGCCTCCAAAAGTAGCTACAAAAAGGCACTACGCATAGGGAAATCAGCGCGGTGCATTGGAGGAATTTTGCTCAGTTTGACGAAAAATACTTTGTTTTTCGCCTAGTTTCTTGACAGTTTGAATTTTCCCCTTCTAAATGTCAAACTCATGATGTAATTTAACGTGAATTGATGTATTTGGATGTAATTATGCTAAATTTTCACTCATAGAGGTAGATTCATCCATGAAAAGGTAGTTTGCAACTAAATGAATCAGTTCCCTAGTTTTTAGAGGCAACCTGTTCCACTGCCTACCTTTTAGTTCTCAATTTAGAATTTGTTGGAACAACTCCTAAACTTATGAGCTCGACCCCTAGAAGCTAGGATGAGTTGTTGTTTGCATATATCTTATGATTTTCCAGTCATTAGCAAAGGTTGGACCTTTGAGAAAGCTTGGAGCTTCATTGTATGCATTTTTTAGCAGTTTTGGCTAAGGAATAGACTAGGGTTTGCAACACTTTATGGGATTCATGTGCAATATTGCTTTGGTATTGTGTTTCCTTCTGTTATTGTAAGTTTACATGTGTTTTATGTATGCCATTACCTCTCTTGCTTCATCTTAACTAAAACAAACAAGGATAAAGGTAGAATCCATTGAAATTGCAGTGCTCTACCTAGGGTTTGCTTATTTATTTATGTTTTCAGCTGTTTGAAGAGGATCCCTATGGTTTTCTTGCCCTCTTCAACTCCTCACTTGTCTAAAAGCTCTCTATTTCATTCAATTTTAAGTACCAAATCTTTTGCCTACCTTGCCCCATGGAGATCTCTGCAAAATTGAGCCTCATTCCCTAGACCCAAATCTGTCTTTCCATTTGAGCCAACAAAACATCATCAAATTTACTCAAACTCTTTTGCACACATACATAGCCTAAGATCAGTATTCACATCAATCATCTCAAGCCCTATTGACTGTATTTTGTTGAGATTGACAAAGAGAGAGTTGTCTCCCGACCTGGTAGGGCTAGCTACCAGGTTAAGCGTGGTTTGATGTTATCCTAGATCCTACCTTTCTCAACCTGAGGTAGATTTAGGCACTAACAGGTTCTCATGTTCCTTTAGTTGTGGGTTGCGTTACTAGTTCCTAGAGCCTTGGTTGGACAAACGCTCTGGAGCCCTGTAACAACTTGGGTTGAGTTACTGGTCTTGGAGCCTTGGTTGTACAAACGCTCTGGAGACCTTGGTGGGTTTAGATACTAGTCTTAGAGCCTTGGTTGGACAAATGCTCTGGAGCTTGGTGGCAACTGTGGGTTGATTTACTAGTCTTGGAAGCCTTGGTTGGAACAAACTAGGGAAAATTTTAAGCATGAAAGTTTATCTTAAAGTTTAGAAACCTTGGTGAATCTTTCTATTCTCTTATAGATAAATTATAAAATGTTTGACGATATTTTTGTAGAAATATCTAGTTTAAGATTATATTATATTAGTCTAGATAATATTTTGACAATTTTTAAGGTAAGATAATTCAATGTCTAGTTTTGGCATGCATGACATATGCATGTGGTTTATTGGTCATGATATGTCATTGGTATGGAGGATTGCTCAGATTGATAGTGGATTTTCCTAGCCTTATCATTTCCTGGATAGCCATGGTGTTGTGGGTTCATTTCTTTGTTTTTCTAGTTGGTTCTCATGTTTCCTTTAGCTTGGGTTGAGTTACTAGTTCTTGGAGCCTTGGTTGGATAAATGTTATGGAGCCCTATAACAACTTCGGTTGAGTTACTAGTCCCGGAGCCCTGGTTGGACAAATTCTCTAGAGCCCTTCGTGGGTTGAGTTACTAGTCTTGGAACCTTGGTTGGAAAAACTCTCTAGAGCCCGACGACAGTTGTGGGTTGAGTTACTAGTCCTAGAACCTCGATTGGAATAAACACTTTGGAGCCCTCGAAGGCTTGGGGAGAGACTAATCTGATGATAGTTTGTGATGTCTGGCCGTGAGGTGGAATCGATTTTTGATGGGTTGAAGTGGTTTGGCCTCTAGAATCCCTGGATAGTTGTGATTGATTTGTTTTATGAGATCCCACATTCATGCTTGGAATATGGGACGGGGGTGACTGACTAGAGAGAGATTTGGCCCAACCATGTCTATGGTTGGGTGGTTTGTGGAAGTCCCAAACCTAGTTGGCCTTTGCATCAGTAATATGAGGTTATTTCTCCTTGTTATTTCTTGAGTATTATACTGGTTTATATGTAGATTATATGGTTGTTTTTTCCTTGGTATTATTGTTGTTATTATGTTGATTATGAACATGTATTATGAGAGTGGCTATATATGACTCTCATCATATTTTTACTTGTAAATGAATTAATAATGTATCTATGATCTAATAGATAAAATTGTAGCTAATGTGTTGAGGTATCATTGCTTCTTAGTGATTCTCAGATAAGTATGAGATCCTATGATGAGTTCTGTAGTTAAGACCTGTAGCTTTCATGTTTGTGAGATGTTTGGTGAAATGCCTATCATGGCTAATAGGGGTCCAATCTAGTCCTTGTTAATATTTTTACAAATGTATCTTTGTTTTGTTGTGTAAATTCATTTCTGAAGGTGGCATTGATTTCTAGGTAGTGACCTGGGATCTAGGCTTGAAAAAGTGGCAAAAAACCCGGAGTCATAGGCACAACACTGGGAAAAAAGTCTTTGGATGTTCCCTTGCCCTTGTTGTGGGAGCTTCTGGAGCCTCCCAAACACACCCTTGTCCATATCAAGGGAGTGTCCCTAGGTTTGATGAACTAAAACTTCAGTTGGTCTCAAGGGTTGGTTCCCTGAATGGTTAGGATGGCTCTAGGGAGTTTTGTTGTTGACGCGGAATGTCTGCGTAATGTGCTTCATTGGTTCCACTTCCTTAACTGACACATAGGGAGTCAAATCATATCATAGTAACTTCTTGTCACATGTTTACCTCGGTTGGTCGGTTACTTGGGTAGATGTGGGACAGGGGTGTTACATCGACCCCGTGTCATGTGTGTACAAGAGTTGACGCATTTTGAATCTCGTAAGTCACACAAAAAAAAAGAGTAATTTTTTTAAACTTTTAATTACTTTATCTTTCGATATAAAATTGATGTAAACTTAAGGTGAAAATTGAAATATTTTCCTTAAGACCAACATTAAATTTTTTGTGATCCTTAATTATTTTTTGTGATCCCTAAATATGTTTTTCTAATTTATTAATATAAATGTTATTTTATTATTTTTAAATATAACATTAGATAA
>APFE031419069.1:0-15418 GCA_000404065.3 Pinus taeda
ACCACTATTTTTTCAAAATATATACTGTTGTCTTACATTTAGGTTTTCAAAACTTGTGAGTATGCTTCAGAATACTCTTTCGTAAAATATTATAGGTATTAGGGTCGTCTAAAATTGGAGTGCCTGAAAAGAAGGATTCTAGAATGGTACAGGCTGAAATAAATGGGATGCACTGACAATTATAAGCAATAGTTTCATATTGAATAAATTTTATTACAGCAAAGTAATTCGTCTAAAGCAACAGATGGCTTATGCATGCAAATTTTATATTAGCAAAAAATGGCCTATGTATGGAAACTTTATACTTACATTTAAACTTAAGTTTCAGTAAAGTAACACTCTCTAGAGAACCCCCCTTTCATGTCAAGCATCGTCCAGATAGAAAAGCAGATGTAATGGTCAATCTAGGTGTGATCCTAAGAGAAGGCATGATTATCCTTGGAAATCTGATGGATAAAAAATGACCATCAAGCACATCCATGATTATTGCATTTTTTGCAATTGATACTTCTTATAATCAACAAAGTAACCTTTTTTCACGTCACCCATGAATCAAACAGGGAAGCAGATAAACGCATAATACACACCTTTTTTATAAATACAGAACAACCTAAAAAAAAGCTGAGGTTGGGATTACACAGAAAAATATATTACATTTTTTCTTTCGTGATTTACAGAACAACCTAAAAAAAACTGAGGTTGGGATTACACAGAAAAATATATTATTTTTTTTTTCAAGTTTTTGCTCTGCTTTTTATAAGATTTCACAAATTAACAAAGATGCTGGTGTAATTGTCACATTGGAAATTGATTAGGCAGACTAACCATAGTCACTCTGCGATCCACTATGCTAATTTGATATTTCACAAATTAACAAAGATGCTGGTGTAATTGTCACATTGGAAATTGATTAGGCAGACTAACCATAGTCACTCTGCGATCCACTATGCTAATTTGAGATTTCACAAATTAACAAAGATGCTGGTGTAATTGTCACATTGGAAATTGATTAGGCAGACTAACCATAGTCACTCTGCGATCCACTATGCTAATTTGAGATGAATTGATAAATTGTCTACTCAAAGTAATTACGTGGTATAAAGCGTTTCCCTTTAAAAAGAACTCTCTATGCCGCTGCGTGCAATGGTCAGTTCTCAGATCACTTTGTTAGACGATCAGAGTAATACTATCCATTGGATTATTATCATTTCAACTGCCCGGCTTCCGCAACATGTGTTATCATATCAACCGCTTTCAGATTTGGTCATGTTAGAGTTTTGAATGGTTATGTGAGGCTCTGTGTGTGGTGTCAACAGAATCTGGGGCAGGAGCAGCAGAGCATCATACGATACTAGAAAAGGCTGCATGCGCCTACCATTTTGCCGCATATTACCTGAGAGGATCGAAAGGCAAGCTAAATTTTCCCCTTTCCCCACTGGAAATCCCCTGCATCTCTTCTTTATCGCCACCTGAAATTCAAGACTCTTCCGCCAAGTTCGCCAGGGAAGAATTGTCGCTATCGCCACCTGAAATTCAAGACCCTGCCGCCAAGTTCGCCACAGAAGAATTGTCGCGGTCATCTGAACCAGCGTTCCATCTTCTGGTTTGAAAGCGGAACACTGCATTGACGACCAAGAGATTTGGGCGGAGAACAATCCCGCATTTTGGGATTGGGCACTTCTTTAATATGTGGAGAGCGGCAAGTCTCCAAATTTAAATGAATTCCCTCCCTTCGATGAGTCCATGGAGTACATTGGGGTTCACTAGTAGCCCACTAAGGCATAGCGGTTAATTTATAAATTCTTTTTATGGAATTGCTGACTTCTCCTACAGGGCATTGTCAGTAGCCATCCAGGGCAGAAATTTCACATCAGAATGAAATGTTTTCAAGCTCTCCATTTCGGATTAGAAGCTAGCAAGTGAAATTGAGCATACACAATTAAGTTTATCACCAAAGGTTTCTGACGGCAACGAACACCCTTCTCTTTTTATTTTCAGTTCTCTTAGAGGGTGTTGTCGGTGGCTATCCCAGCAGAAAGTTGTTTTGCAATCAAAATTTTGTATTTATGATATTTGTCCATTCCCTGCCTGAGTCATTGTCTGTGTGCTTATGCTTAATGCTGATGAATGACATTGGTGGATGAAAGCTGCTCTTCACTTCACATTGGGAAGATGAGTCACCAAAAGAAAATGAGGCCACATCTTCATTATTATTTGTACGCAATCAAGTTTAAACCAAAAAAATGGCAAAAAGATGATAGAATTGCAATCTATTTTGAGTTCCATTCACCGGCAGAGTTTGATGGGCGTTTGAAACAATTGCAAGAATGATATGATAGACTGGAGTTTTCCGAGTGGAATGGGACTTTACGAGAACATAAAAGAAGATGGCCTTTGAGTTTCCAAGATTTTGAGGATGCCATTCCTCCCCAGTTTTCCATTCAACTGCTATGTGAATTAACTGATGGTAATGCTATAATCAGTATTGGAGTGGGCCAACACCAGATGTGGGCAGCCCAATGGTTCCAATATGTGAGACCTCGACTGTGGCTGACATCAGGGGGTCTCGGAGCTATGGGATTTGGTTTGCCTGCAGCACGGCCAATCCAGGGGCTAATGTTGTTGATATAAATGGAGATGTCAGTTTGCTGATGGATGTGCAAGAATTGGCCACCATGGAAGTAGAAAACCTGCCTGTTAAGATGATGATATTGAACAATCAGCACGTGGGCATGGTGGTTCAATGGGAAAATCGCTTTTACAAAGCAAACAGAACACATACTTACCTCGGGGATCCATCTGTTGAATCTGAGATTTTCCTCAAATGGCAGATGCATGCAATATACCAGCAGCTAGGGTAACAAAGAAAGCAGATGTCAGGGACGCCATTTCACAAATGCCCGATACCCTGAGCCATATTTATTGGATGCCATTGTGCCACACCAGGAGCATGTCTTGCCTATGATACCCAGTGGTGGAGCTTTTAAAGATATTATAACCGAAGGGGATGGGAGAAGAGCATACTAAAAAGGAGGCTTATGGGAAAAGAGCATACTAAAAAAAGAGGCTAAGCTGTTTCTCATGGTATAAGATTATTCTAGGTTTTAAAAGTGCATTTTCATTGTTCTCCTTTTGAAGGTATGGAGAAAGCTTTATTTCCTCTCTTCTGCAATTTTATTGGTAGGACACATTTTATTTCTCTAACTTATATGGTACATAAATCAGGGCAAGTTTGGACACCTTAGATTGTTCACAAAGTCTTGATTTTATGTTTATATGTTGTGATTGCTAAGAAAAAATGCAACAAACTTTCATCTCTGTTTCTACTGATATTGGGTGGCCCATAAGGCAAGGGCATAAATTGTGGTGCATTGTATCTCTATTTCTACTTTTTATTTTTCTCTATTTGCTTGTTTGTTATAGCAAATGTGCATTCATTTCATTGCATTGAGCATTTTGCAAAATAAGATTCACATAAGATATCCAAGGATGAATTAAAAATAACCTATACGAGGAGGATAAATGTGGTAGTGTCATGGATTGCATAATAACATATGGCATACAGGTTTGATGGTAACTCACTATTTCTACCTTTGACAATGGACTTTGAAAAGATGCCCATTCTATATGTAAGAAATGTGTTCTAAAGATTTTTTGAATTGCTAACTCGGGATCTTGAAGTCAAGACTTTTTACTAAATGTGTTTGCCAGATACCTTAGAGATGTAACTGTTGTTGTACTTAGTTATTGTCTAACAATTATAACAGTTAGTGAATTCCATATTGTAGGACATATGTTGGAAAGTCAATTTTTGGTTGTTTCTAGAATTTTAGAGTTGACCTTTCTTGTATTATTATAAAACCTTGACCATTGACAGCCATTTCTAAATTATAGTTTTGCAAATAGACATCATTCCCAAAATAAAAATATTCAACAATTCCAACTTCATAAGTTTATTTGCCTCTCTTTGTACCGTTTGAGACAATTGCTAATTAAATTCCATTTAATATCACATGAAACTCTTGTAACAACAATAAGATCGAAACTCCTGTAACAACAATAAGATCTAACGAAACCAAAATGAACAATGATAACAATATAATTAAAATCACTTTGATTAATTAGGATATACTTATGATAATTCATGATATGGGTAAGACATGGTAATTGAAATTATGAAAATTGCCATACTCCAGCTGCTATTCCGAGTTGTTCCAACATGGTCTGGAGGACACTGAGCAAGAAGATAACTCCCAATTTCTCACTTCACCCGAACAGAGCTTGCACAGCACTATATATCCATCTCCCAAAAACCTTTATATCCAAACAAAACACACCTGCTACTGCATATTATTTCCAAAACTATCACTCCACAAACAAGAAGACTCTTTCTCCGATAGTGAGACAATCCTCTGTTTAGCGAATATAAACTCAAATCGAAGCAATCCATGCCCAAAGCAATACCAATAGCTGATGTCATCACAGCAACTCTAGGTTTAGAGGGTACCATTTGTTACTGCCTCTTTCAATGCAACAAGCACTGCCCAAGAAACAGACAATCCTCTGTTTAGCGAATATAAACTCAAATCGAAGCAATCCATGCCCAAAGCAATACCAATAGCTGATGTCATCACAGCAACTCTAGGTTTAGAGGGTACCATTTGTTACTGCCTCTTTCAATGCAACAAGCACTGCCCAAGAAACAAGAAGGCTCTTTCTCCGATAGGTACTCTGTTTAGCGAATATAAACTCAAATCGAAGCAATCCATGCCCAAAGCAATACCAATAGCTGGTGTTATCACAGTAACTCTAGGTTTAGAGAGTGCCATGGAAGGTGTATGATACCATTTGTTACTGCTTCCTTCCAATGCAACCAGCACTGCCCAACTAATAGAGCAAATCACGTTGACACAACCCACCATGAATATCGAGGTTCTGAGGCTTAGAAGATCACCTCTGAATGACAACAGTGAACAAAAGTTGGGGCTAGTGGCATTAGATCTCACCTCAACAACACTTATAAACACATGGGCAGCAAACCCGCTTGCTCTGTACTTGTCCACAATGGAGTCTCTGACTACACTTGCAGCCACTAAAGCGTTAGAGAAGCCATCCACTTTGAAGCGCTAGAAAAGCCATCCACTCTCAACCGAAAAATAAAATCAACCGAAAAATAAAATGAAGCGCTAAACAGGTTGTGGAAGGCGATTCCACCTGAGGATTACTCTCTCTCAAGCTCTTATTGTGGAAGTGATCATTCTCCACATGCAACAGGCCCTGCTTGGAAACATAGCAGCCATGTTTCATGCAACGGCAACATGGGAGTAGGCAGAGGGAATTTGCCCATACATGTGATTCCTAAATCAGGAAAACCGACCAAAACGGTCACCGTTCCACTTATGTGGAGCTGTCCAGTTAGCCATGATCCCCACCAGAAAATTAATTTGAGGATCATCATGTATAGCCTTCCCTGCCCATCCTTGAGGACAGCCATTTCACAAACTAGTTTCTCAAACCCTATAAACAGAGACTCCCAGTACTCTTGCTCTCCAGATATTACCCTCAAAACTGGGCTAATTCAGCCTGTGACCTAAAATGCATAACCTACAATGTTTAGATTGAATTACTTTTCAATTCATCTTATCTTGATTCCTTCCTAACAAAAGCCTGTAAAAAAAATATCAACGGACTGCTTCTAAATCAATGATTGCAAATAATTAAACTCTTCACAAGGTACGAGGGTCTCCCTCGATCTCCAACATATTAAACACGATGCAATTATGATCTAAAGTCAGATGAACAGAAACACACTCAAGTTCAAGATTCAGTGATTAAAAGCAAGGGACTATCACATATTTACCAAGATTCAACTCGGGAAATATCACTGAATAAAGGCAGTGATAAACCGGTAATTCACCTTATGTTGCATCCCTTTCCATAATCTCCCAACAATTTGGTCTCCTCAAACAGAAAATACTGATTATGATCGGTTGTTCTAACAACAAAGGGAGTGAGATTTTTTCAAAAGCCATCAGAAGCAGGAAACAAATAACAGAGGAGAAATAAATAATTTGTCCCAAGTACATGATTTTGTAATCAAATAAAAGGACTTTTTCAACTCACAAGGACTGAAAGATGACTCAAATGTGAAAATTATTTTTGTTTGTTTGTAGGGTTTAATCTTTATCAGGCTCTAGGTTTAAAGTTTTTGGTGAAGGGTTGAGGATTGAAACTCTCCTATGGAACATCCAGACTCGATCAAACATTAGATATTTTTAATGACAATATCACACAATTGAATATATTATTCTTCCATCCAACATAAAGCTGAACCTGACATGAAACTAGCCCAACCTAAACTCAACCTTCAATTTATAAAAATATAAATAACAAAATTCAGATAGCTAAGAAGAAAAGAACTATAGAGTGTATAAATAAAAAGGTTTTAAAACTCTATAAATTCTATTCAAATAGCGTCTACCTTCTGACTTCAAATAGCAAAGTAGCATAATTAATCTGTTCACTTACCTTGGTATCGTTTCTTGCCTCTTGGTTGATTCTTCGGCTTTTACATTGTGTGGGGGCACATTTGTTGATGTTGTTCACCACATCTACTCTCCTTTCTACTTGACTCGAACCTATGTCTGATGAAATCTTTCTCTACTGGCGTTTTATCTTCTTGAAACATCTTAGTTATCTTGTTTTTCCCCTAGGGCTTGAATTGTTGGACAGATCTTTTCCAAACGAATCCAATCTCATGTTTCTTCCCAAATTGTTGGACAGATCTTCTCTGGATATAATCAATGTCATGTTTTTTTTGCTGAATTGTATTCTAATATCGTCTTCGAGCCTTCCAATATCATGTTCTTGATTAATGGAAACATCTTTGGCAAATGATTTCATGGGCTTGCTTTTCATAAATCTCGGAATTTTATCTCTCTAAAACTTGTGAATAGTCATATGCTTGTCTGAAAGATTAAGCCATGCATATCTACATATTAACAAATTCAGACTTTCAAACTTTAAAACTGTGGATGGCTAATAAGATCCAGTCTGATCACAATGCTTTGAATCTAATCAGATTTCCACACAGACAAGCCACCTCTTCAGTCTTGAATGAGTACCGAACATATCTTCTTTAGACAAATCCGATGTCATGTTTCTTCCTAGATTGCCTTACAGATATTTTCTAGACAATCCAGTGTCATGTTTCTTCATATTTCTTACCACACACAAGGCACCTCTATATATTTAAATAGATTCAGTGGGTAATTATAAGTCAAGGAAAAGTGTGTTGAGCTCAGGATAAATAGTATTCAAACTGCCCTATTTTCCTGAGTAAATATGGCCTTAAATCTAGTTTGAATTATGACAGAAGTCAGAGTTCTGTTTATTGGAGGTGAACTTTGCCTGTGGAATTTATTTTTGGAGTTTTGGCTGATTATCTCTTTTCAAATAAGCAACAAAAAAGAGTGCAACTTTTGACTCGTAGAAAAACAAAACTCACCAAAAATGAGGCGATATGAGTGCTGGATATCAAACATGGATCTCAATATAATTTCATTGCATCGACCTGGTTGTTAAGTTACCAATGATGTGATTCTGTACACGTTTCTCGTTTATTGGTAAATAATACATTTCTCCACCAAACTCTTTTTGCTGTCAATGAAACCATAATGTTTCTTGGAGAAATAATCTCTGTTACTTACCTGAGATAAAAATATTTAAACCCAGATTTGGCCACTGCAACAAAGTAAGTCATTTTCCCTTAATGTTATTGTATTCTCTAATTATCATTTATTTTTGGTTTTATTTCTTTTCAGGTTGTTGCATTTGTCAACTAGGTTCGTTTGTTGAGAGGATTAGAAATACATCATTTTTTTTATCAAAGTATTGATTTAGACTTGTTTCTTCATTAAATTTTATTTATTTCTAAGCTAATTGGATCACTCATTATTAGTTTTTTTTAAATGAAGTTCAGATTTGCTTCCTTTGGAGTATACCTTCCCACCTAGATCTAGATTGGCACTCTCTCCTCAGTCTCCCTATTTCAATTTTGAATTGATTTGGAACCCTTGTTTCAATAAAAAGACTTCATCGGATCTAATCCATGGATCTTAGCATTCCCACTAAGATTTCACTGAATTTCTTTCAGGTAAGTTAGTTTTGTATTATTTCTATTCATCTCTTACCTCACAACTTTTTAGCTTTGTTATTCTCTTCCATTACTAGCTTGCTTGAACCCAACATCCACTTTTCCCTACGATTTAGCCTATCACTGGCCACATTACACCTCTATCACTGCTCCTGCAGATCAAGGTCTTATGCTGTTCACGGTATCTAAAAGTACAGGTCATGCAGGAAGTCGGATTGGGTAAGTAATGTTGATTCTTTTACAATTATATGCAATTTGCTGCGCTACCTCTTCTTTCTCACTTGTAACTTGAACGTTGGCAGACCTTGTATTCTGTTTCTCTGGGTCTGTATGTGTATGCTTGTTTTTGTGTGCATGTGTGTACTCAATGGCTTGGAGTTGACTGGTACTTATGCATGTCATGTAAGGTATGTATATTTCAAATGGGTCTATCTGTCTGTTGAAGTAGAGACATCAATGAATGGTGGAACTGAGTTGATGTCTCTACTTTAAATGGTTGAAATGAAAATACTTGGCAAAATGGACTAATTACTCTTACTCTGGCCGTCTGTATCAATGCAGCTTTTGCAGGGCTAAAATGTGAAGGAAAGGAGGATGAAGATTGTGATAAGTTATTGAAGAGCAATGGAATCATCACACACAGTGGGATGCATTTTGGTGCACCTCAAACTTATGTGAGGTTGAGTATTATTGACAGAAACCAGACCTTCAATCTTCTGCTTGACAGGCTCTCAACTATTCATGGATGATTAGTTGAATCGCTCAATCATTGATGCGAGATCAACTATATTCCTTTTCAATGTTTACAACTACAAATACAGTAGTATCTTTAACTAGAAGGCCGAGCAACCATGGCAGGATGATACAAGGCTTTACACAAGTTTATCCACTCTTCACAATTCTACAAGCAAATTCCCAAATCAGCGTTCTTTTCTCGGTCCTGTTCCAAATAATCTTTATATGTATCTGCACCACCTGCTCCTCATAAAAAATCATTCTCAAGATCGTGGAGGGCCTTCCTCCTTTTTGTTGAACAAAGAATTAATGTCACTCACTATAGCAATTGAACTTGAAACTACTGTTAGAAAAATCATGAACAATGCGATGAATATGTCCTTCCTGGTTGAGATTCCATGGGTGTCTCTGTAATTAAAAAATAATTGAGGTTAGAAGTTACATACAAGCAAGGTGAAAGACAAAACCAGAAATGGAAAACAACTTTTTTTCTACCTGAGAGCAATGGAAGCTAGGAAGATGAACCCAATACAATCTGCTGCTGTGGCCCCTGTGAATTGAAATGCATCCCAGATACTTGGTATGAATGATGCCCCAAGGAAAACGATTCCAATTAACCTAGCAGTGATCAAAATGAACCACTTATTATCCAAAACAAGATGCTTTTTCGCTGGAAAGACAAGCCCATCAAGATTAAGTCTTAGGGCAAAAAAAATGAGAGGAAAGACCGCCATCAGATGGACAACATAGGTCACACGAACAATGTCATTCAGCACAACACTGTAGGGAACTCCCAAGTTGGTGTCAAAATTGGCCAGGACATCATCCATGGTATGGTCTCCAAATAGAAGAAAGCCAAAAAGGTTCATACTTGTGTATACAATTGAGCACAATGCCAATGATGTGCGAACAATGGGCTGCATTTCTGAAGGGTCCTCAAGTTCATTGTATATGGAATGAACTGCATGGAGCAAAGACATCACAATTCAAATAATGAACTCTAAGATACTACACTGCAGGGCCAGAGATGGAGGAAAATAATCCATACCATTCTAATGACAGATGTAAGCAGTCACAATAACTGGTACCACAATGAAAAGCTTCAAGAACGAATTAAAATCCACAATATCTGGTAACAATATTGGTGCTTTGACGGTGCCACTGAACAACTTTACAATCATAATAGCAGCCGTAATCACAACAAATACAACAGCAAGTGCAACTGATAATGCAGAAGTGAATTTCAAAGAAACTGCAAATTCATGGAAATGAACACATATATAGGCATCAAGATTTGAACATCACAACTCCTAAGTAATAACCCATGATCCACATCCTTGAATGTATATTCCAGATGCCATTTCTAACAGGGCAACATGAAAATTCAGACAAATCGTTAAGCAGATGCCATCAGTATGTGACATTCCCAAGATATGTTGAATCCCCTCATATAATTACAACAGTTTCTAGACATGTAAATCCCTGATAGCTGTAAGGTATGTATATTTCAAATGGGTCTATTTGTTTGTTGAAGTAGAGACATCAATGAATGGTGGAACTGAGTTGATGTCTCTACTTTTAAATGGTTGAAATGAAAATACTTGGCAAAATGTTCTAATTACTCTTACTCTGGCCGTATGTATCAATGCAGCTTTTGCAGGGCTAAAATGTGAAGGAAAGGAGGATGAAGATTGTGAAAAGTTATTGAAGAGCAATGGAATCATCACACGTAGTGGGATGCATTTTGGTGCACCTCAAACTTATGTGAGGTTGAGTATTATTGACAGAAACCAGACCTTACAACCTTCTGCTTGACAGGCTCTCAAATATTCATGGATGATTAGTTGAATCGCTCAATCATTGATGCGAGATCAACTATATTCCTTTTCAATGTTTACAACTAAAAATACAGTAGTATCTTTAACTAGAAGGCTGAGCAACCATGGCAGGATGATACAAGGCTTTACACAAGTTTATCCACTCTTCACAATTCTACAAGCAAATTCCCAAATCAGCGTTCTTTTGTCGGTTCTGTTCCAAATAATCTTTATATGTGTGTGCACCACCTGCTCCTCATAAAAAATCATTCTCAAGATCGTGGAGGGCCTTCCTCCTTCTTGTTGAACAAAGAATTAATGTCACTCACTATAGCAATAGAAGTTGAAACTACTGCCAGAAAAATCATGAGCAATGCGATGAATATGTCCTTCCTGGTTGAGATTCCATGGGTGTCTCTGCAATTAAAAAATAATTGAGGTTAGAAGTTACATACAAGCAATGTGAAAGAAGAAACCAGAAATGAAAAACAACTTTTTTTCTACCTGAGAGCAATGGAAGCTTGGAAGATGAACCCAATACAAACTGCTGTTGTGGCCCCTGTGAATTGAAATGCATCCCAGATACTTGGTATGAATGATGCCCCAAGGAAAACTATTCCAATTAACCCAGCAGTGATCAAAATGAACCTCTTATTATCCAAAACAAGATGCTTTTTGCTGGAAACACCCATGGCAGGATGATACAAGGCTTTACACAAGTTTATCCACTCTTCACAAGTCTACAAGCAAATTCCCAAATCAGCGTTCTTTTGTCGGTTCTATTCCAAATAATCTTTATATGTATGTGCACCACCTGCTCCTCATAAAAAATCATTCTCAAGATCGTGGAGGGCCTTCCTCCTTCTTGTTGAACAAAGAATTAATGTCGCTCACTATAGCAATAGAAGTTGAAACTACTGCCAGAAAAATCATGAGCAATGCGATGAATATGTCCTTCCTGGTTGAGATTCCATGGGTGTCTCTGCAAAAATAATTGAGGTTAGAAGTTACATACAAGCAATGTGAAAGACGAAACCAGAAATGAAAAACAACTTTTTTTCTACCTGAGAGCAATGGAAGCTGGGAAGATGGACCCAATACAAACTGCTGCTGTGGCCCCTGTGAATTGAAATGCATCCCAGATACTTGGTATGAATGATGCCCCAAGGAAAACGATTCCAATTAACCCAGCAGTGATCAAAATGAACCTCTTATTATCCAAAACAAGATGCTTTTTGCTGGAAACACAAGCCCATCAAGATTAAGTCTCGGGGAAAAAAAAATGAGAGGAGAGACCAGCATCAGGTGTACAACATAAGTCACACGAACAATGTCATTCAGCACAACACAGTAGGGAACTCCCAAGTTGGTGTCAAAATTGGCCAGGACATCATCCATGGTCTGTCTCCAAATAGAAGAAAGCCAAGAAAGCTTGTACTTATGTATACAATTGAGCACAATACCAATGATTTGCAAACAATGGGCTGCATTTCTGAAGGGTCCTCAAATTCATTGTATATGGAATGAACTGCAAGGCGCAAAGACATCACAATTCATTATAACATAATTTTAAATGCAAATTCAACTAATGAACTCTAAGATACTACACTGCAGGACAAGAGATTGAGGAAAATAATCCATACCATTGTAATGACAGATGTAAGCAGTCACAATAACTGGTACCACAGTGAAAACTATCACATATTTACCAAGATTCAACTTGGGAAATATCACTGAATAAAAGCAGTGATAAACTGGTAATTCACCTTATGTTGCATCCCTTTCCATAATCTTCCAACAAATTGGTCTCCTCAAACAGAAGATACTGATTATGATCGTTTGTTCTAACAACAAAGGGAGTGAGATTTTTTCAAAAACCATCAGAAGCAGAAAACAAATAACAGAGGAGAAAGAAATAATTTGTTCCGAGTACATGATTCTGTAATCAAATAAAAAGACTTTTTAAAGATATGTTGTATCCAAAACAAGATGCTTTTTGCTGGAAACACAAGCCCATCAAGATTAAGTCTCGGGGCAAAAAAAATGAGAGGAGAGACCAGCAGGACAAGAGATGGAGGAAAATAATCCATACCATTGTAATGACAGATGTAAGCAGTCACAATAACTGGTACCACAGTGAAAACTATCACATATTTACCAAGATTCAACTTGGGAAATATCATTGAATAAAAGCAGTGATAAACTGGTAATTCACCTTATGTTGCATCCCTTTCCATAATCTTCCAACAAATTGGTCTCCTCAAACAGAAGATACTGATTATGATCGTTTGTTCTAACAAGAAAGGGAGTGAGATTTTTTCAAAAACCATCAGAAGCAGAAAACAAATAACAGAGGAGAAAGAAATAATTTGTTCCGAGTACATGATTCTGTAATCAAATAAAAAGACTTTTTAAAGATATGTTGTATCCAAAACAAGATGCTTTTTGCTGGAAACACAAGCCCATCAAGATTAAGTCTCGGGGCAAAAAAAATGAGAGGAGAGACCAGCATCAGGTGTACAACATAAGTCACACGAACAATGTCATTCAGCACAACACAGTAGGGAACTCCCAAGTTGGTGTCAAAATTGGCCAGGACATCATCCATGGTCTGTCTCCAAATAGAAGAAAGCCAAGAAAGCTTGTACTTATGTATACAATTGAGCACAATACCAATGATGTGCAAACAATGGGCTGCATTTCTGAAGGGTCCTCAAGTTCATTGTATATGGAATGAACTGCAAGGCGCAAAGACATCACAATTCATTATAACATAATTTTAAATGCAAATTCAACTAATGAACTCTAAGATACTACACTGCAGGACCAGAGATGGAGGAAAATAATCCATACCATTGTAATGACATATGTAAGCAGTCACAATAACTGGTACCACAGTGAAAAATATCACATATTTACCCAGATTCAACTTGGGAAATATCATTGAATAAAAGCAGTGATAAACTGGTAATTCACCTTATGTTGCATCCCTTTCCATAATCTTCCAACAAATTGGTCTCCTCAAACAGAAAATATTGATTATGATCGGTTGTTCTAACAACAAAGGGAGTGAGATTTTTTCAAAAACCATCAGAAGCAGGAAACAAATAACAGAGGAGAAAGAAATAATTTGTTCCGAGTACATGATTCTGTAATCAAATAAAAAGACTTTTTAAAGATAGGTTGAATCCCCTCATATAATTACAACAGTTTCTAGACATTTAAATCCCTGATAGCTGTGAAAAGGCCCAATGAAATATGATATATCTCAAAATCAGTGCTAAAAAATGCTTATCAGGATGAGCAAAGCAGACTTACCCACTCTCTTGAAAGACTCTAGACATTTAAATCCCTGATAGCTGTGAAAAGGCCCAAATGAAATATGATATATCTGAAAATCAGTGCTAAAAAAATGCTTATTAGGATGAGCAAAGCAGACTTATCCACTCTCTTGAAAGACACCAACGGAGCTAAAATAAGGACTATGGTGAGAACTAGGATCGGAACACGTCCATTCCACCAATGAAATCCAAACCATTCTTCAAGTATACCAACATGATGCACACCATTTGATGATGTTCCAGATAGCACATCGCCTGCCAATCAAGAAAACACCTCCATCAGACCAACAGAGCCCATCACTGTTACATTCCTCCTGGCTGCCGAATTTTTCTTCTCTCCGTTTCTCAAGAACGAAGTCCCCTGAGCACCCATAAACCTCCCAACAACGGCAGCTATGATCTGTAAGAAAAATAGGATGATCCACAAACCTAGCTTGAATCCCCAGTGCAAAACAATCCTATCTAAATGTACAGAATGGGTGTACCAAAATCCAGTAAAATACTCAGAGCAGATATTATTGCAAATGTGGGAAAGGTAAGGAAAGCCAATATCTCAAGTTTACCATCAATTCCAGGCGTCCGCGCGTAGGGCTCATACCAGGAATTACAGTGGCAGATTTGGTTTTCTTCTCGCTGGCGTTTGCCGCTGTGTTTCTCAAAAGAACGAAATACAGAGAAAAGATCGAAGAATGGGAGCAAGATTTTTTTGGCCTCATAGATTCATTTACAAGGAACTCCGCATCGCAACCAGTGGATTTAGGTACGATAATGTATTACGCCAGGGGATTTGGGAAGGTTTATACGGGCGTTTCCCTAGCAGTGGCCAGGGATAAACTAAGGAGTCAGTTCGGTCCAGATCCAACGGTGTAAAATGTGTTAATCGTCTAACAATCAATTGTAGGGTGCAGATTGTGCCAGCGTCACAGCCACGGGAGTTCTTTCCAGAGGGAAACGCCTTACGGCGTAATTAATATAAAATAATTAATTAAAAATAGTTTGCTCCATAAAATTGTTATACCAATCCTCCTAAATAGCGTAACATGAAAGAGATCCAGTTGCCATCTGTGGGTTCCTCCTAAATAGCATAGCATGAAGGAGATCCAGTTGCCATCTGTGGGCTTCCTGGAAGGAAGATAGCATGTAGCTAAAGATTGGAGGCAGTCTACGCTGTCCTCCACGCTGTAGCTGTGCAGTTAAATACAAATTAGAGGAATACGATTCCAATCAGGAACATCTATGAATTGTATTGAGCTCAACTGAAGAGAACATTGAGTATCATATTTAAACAGTTTGCAACTTTCAATTAGCTTTAGTAAGACTCATATTTTTCTGGAATCAAATTAATTTAAAATATTTTATATATTCATTTT